>LPNX010379189.1:101422-191623 GCA_001517045.1 Pseudotsuga menziesii
TGCGAAGCTGTTTGAACTGCTAAGAATATTATGGATCAGAATACAAGAACAGCGCAACTGGTCACCTCTTTCAGAGACCGAGATTTGACCTGGTTTATGAATTTTTTCAGTACTCAGAACTATGTCTTGGCCGATATTAAAAAAGCAATGATTAAAGAATTTAAGAAGCCTAAATCAGAGTCGCAGTCTATAACTAAACTAAAATAAATTCAGTAGAAGTGAGGTGAATCAATATGGGACTTTGATCAGAGGTTCAAGGTTCTGTTGGACCAAGTTAGTTTCACTATTAGACCAGAACAGCATAAAGAATGGTTCATCACAGCACTGTTGCCTCATATCAGGACTCCACTTATGCAACAGAAGGTTGCTGATCAGCAAGAGGCGTTGGAAATTGCCATGAAACTTGAAACAGCTCCTGTCGGAGATAATTCTGGAATAGCCCAAATACAAGCACAGTTAGCAGAAATGGATTTGGAGCTTCGCGACATGAAGAAAGGGAAAGCTACTCGCGAAGAGGTTTGGTGTACACGATGTAGGACAGAAGGTCATGACAAAGAACAGTGTCCTACAGTAAGAAATTACCTGAATACTGGTGCACCAAACCCGTTTAACCCTAATGTCCTATATTGTGAGATCTGTAGAACAACTGGCTAGCATCGACCTGAAAATTGTCATTTGCTACAGAGATATGTTCAAGTACCTAAGAATCCCTACTGCAAGTTTTGTAAGTCAGTTGGACACAATGAAGATGAATGTCGTAGCTTTGACCTCATGAGAGAGCGAACCTATGATGTTTATAGGGTACAACTTGATGCACAAGGCAACGATGGATATGGTTACCGTGGTAGTACATCAGGTCGAGGTAATTTCAGAGGTCATGGTCGTGGTGGTATGCCTGGAAGTGGTCGTGGTGGTATGCCTGGAAGAGGTCGAGGCCAGATAATTTGCTATAACTGTAATCAGGCAGGACATGTATCTAGAGACTATCAGAACCCAACTACAACATGTCGATATTGCAGAGCAGTCAACCATGTGATTGAGCAATGTCCACAGTTGATAGCTAAGATATAAGAAAGAAATGGCGCTCCTACTCAGAATGTTCAGATGATTGCTGTGGAGAAGAGACCTGTCCCAGCCGTTAACGTTTTTACAAGGAGTGGAGCTAAGACGCAAGTGCAGAATAAGGAGAAACAGCCTAACGAGGCTTGGGTCCGTTAGACCCCAGAGAAAATTCCAGCCTTCGATATTGCAAGAGAAAAAGGAACATTTATGGAAGCTAAAAAAGACTTTGCTGACCCTAGAACATCAGTAGCAACTACGCAATAGCATCAACAACAGTCGCAGTTTCAAGAAGCTTCGCCCGATTAAGTAAGTACACTAACATCATTTTTACAGAGTTGTATGAAGCTATTAAGAAATCAGAATGCTTTAAATGAGTTACAGAAATTTATTGCGTCTTGCGAACCTCAGCAAAGCTCTGATAGAGAAAAAAATGTTAATAGAGT
Organism: Pseudotsuga menziesii; assembly: GCA_001517045.1. Taxonomy (NCBI): domain Eukaryota; kingdom Viridiplantae; phylum Streptophyta; class Pinopsida; order Pinales; family Pinaceae; genus Pseudotsuga; species Pseudotsuga menziesii. Next base: position 102,928 of record LPNX010379189.1, read on the forward strand.
TAGAAGGACTGGAAGAGAAATGAGATTGCATGCTCAAATAGGAGATTATGACATGACTGATATCATTTTAGACCTAGGATCAGAAGTGAATGCCCTAACTAGGAAGATATGGGAACAAATGGGAAGCCCTACACTTGAATGGTCCCCTATACAGTTGAGATTAGCTAATCAGCAGAAGATTATGCCCTTGGGAAGATTCCCTAGTGTACCAGTAGACATTGATGGAGTCAGTACATTAGCATATTTTGAAGTCATTGAAATAATTGATGATAGCAACCCCTATCCAGCATTGCTAGGAATTAAATGGGCAATAGAAAATTATGTAGTAATCAACCTTAAGAACAGGCAGATGACTTTTGAAGGAAAAGGTTTGAAATCCATAGTACCATTAGACCATTCTCAAGAAGAAAGGTATACAGAGCCAGTCAGAAATGAAGATCAAGATTTTTTGGATCATATTTACAACATCACAGCTAAAGAAGAAGACTATGTTAACCCTACTACTAAAGGTATAATGGATTGGTAGTGTGACAGTTCTTGCATCACTGATTTAGACGAAGGCCTAGAGAGTTGGCAGAATAGACTCTATGAGCTACATGGACATTGATGTGCAAGAATTACCAAGTCTATCAGATGGGTTGGCTCACAGCCAAAGATCTTCCCTATTTTTGATGGCTCGACAGACCCAGAAGACTTTATTGCACAATTCTCAAAGCAGGTACCAGATTCACAGAAAGTAGAGACTCTAGATTCAGTATTTAGAGCCACAGCTGCTAGATGGTGGAATGGTCATAAAAAGCATATTCATAGTTGGAGAGCTTGTCAAAAGTTTCTTCGCCTGAGATTCATGGAACAACCTCAGGAGGTGCGAAGCAGATTTAATGGTAAGACTATCTCTCAGGAACATTTGGAGCAGTGTTATGAAGCATGGAAGCATGTACCTTATGAAGAATGGGTACATAGGTTTGTACACACTCTGGAACCTGTAGCAAAGAAATGGTATGCGGAGGTTGAGCTTCACCAAGGTACTATAAGTTGGGATAACCTTGTTGATAGTTTTGTGCTCACCTTTGCTATTAAAGAAGATTGCCCTGTTTTGGACGCAACTATTAGGATGATCCATACTAAGGTGTTTGATGATAAAGAAATAGCCGAGCACCAACTTGATTGGAAGGAACAAGAAGCTAATGCAGTAGAATGTTATAACTTCGCCATTGATGAAGACGACGACCCGCGCAACATTAATATTCCTGAGTCAGAAGGACACTGCAAAGTACATGGACCAGCAGTCGAAGCACATGAATTAACTCAGCCCTTGAAGACAAGGAAAGTAAATATTAAATCAGAAGAAAATGCCTAAGTATGCTACCATTGGAGATTATTGTGACGAAGAAATGGCAAGCAAAGTGACTGAACTCCTCCATGAGTATTAGGACTTATTTTCGATGAAGTTCTCAGAAATGAAAGGTATCCTTGGTGATATAGGAGTGATAAAAATCCCTTTGAAACCTGATGCGAAGCCTGTAAAGCAGCGCCGCAGAGATATTCAGGCCTCAGCAACAAAGATCTCAGATATTGTGAGCAGTGCATCAAAGCTGCTAGATGAAAGTGTTGAGGCCTGGGCAAGCTTACAAGACAACCCAGAAGTGGAAAAGCTACAAGAAACTATCAAGCAGCGACAGACAGAGCTGGATGCAGTCAAAGCAGAGATTAAGACATTGCCTCCTATGCAGAAGATGCTTAAGGTAAAGCAGAGCAATGAGCTCCAGCAAGAAATCGAGGCGTGTAGAAGGAAAGAAACACTGTTGGTGAACTCTGTGTAGCCTCTTATTAACGAGGCCCTGGAATTGAGCACTGCTGTGGACAGCCAGCTCAAAATTTTGAAGGAGTATGATGTGTTCACACAGGAAAAGGCCAGCGAAGCATCGTCAACAACATTGCAGAAAATCGTGGAGAAGGAGCAAGCAGCCAAAGATATCATGCGCAGCCTCAACAAGCAGTTTACTATCTTCACCAACAAGATTCTCCCTCCGGAAAAGCAGCAGAGTGTCCCTGGACGGGACACTGGTGATTCTTAGGGGCCTGTTGGGGCGCGGCCTTGAAGGTCCTTAATTTTGGCAACTCCGCAGTTTTGGTGCGAAGCTTGTAAGCGGAGTTGCAGTTCAAAAGAGTCTTAGGGGTTTCAGGGTTGGGTCGAACCCCTATTTTTTTAAATAACCCATGGTTTAAACTCATGGTTTTTAAGCCCATGGTTTAAACACATCGTATTGTAATAGTGCACTTATATAAATAGGCACTTATGTAAAGGAGAAAAGAGCTTTTTCGAAGGCTTTTTGTATGATATGATGTGATGCGAAGCTAAGGCCTATTTTTAGGTTTAAGGTTAAGTCCCAGCTATGTGCGTGGATGACCTCTACAGCTGAGTGCATAGAGGGTTTTGTTAAGGTTAAGTCCCAGCTGTGTGCATGGACGACCTCTGTAGCTGAGTCTGCAGAGGGTTTTGTTAAGGTTAAGTCCCAGCTGTGTGCGTGGACGACCTCTGCAGCTGAGTGCACAGAGGGTTTTGTAAGAAATGATCTGCAGCTGAGTGCGCAGATCAGAACTGTTATTTGTAAAGAGTTGAATAAAAACGCAGTTCTGTGGACGTAGCCCCTACACTGGGGGTGAACCACGTACATTTTGTGTTGTGGTGGTTCCTTTTTGTTTTGTGCTGTTTTGTTTTATGCAATTGATAAGTAGGTGAATGATAAGTAAGATATATAGTTAAGAATTAACTCCGCTGTGAATTCCCAGTTAAGGGTTGAGCAAGTAACTTTCTGTTTATCTAAACTGCGAAGCTAATTAAGTGACTGTCGAAGCTCTGTGTTGTATGATTAATATTTGTTAAGGCTAAAGGTACAGTAATATCCCTCTTTTTCCTACAGAAACCTGATTCTGCAGCACCCCATAGCTGTTTCGGGTGAGACTACAACCCGTTCGCAGGTTGTTGCCGAAAGGGCCAACACTGTGGGTCTTTTTGTTGGTTAAGATAATAGTATAAGAACCCAGGTCTACCCTAAGTACCAATAGTTTTACTAGTCGCCCAAGAAAGGAGGAGAATGGAGGATGTGCATCGATTCAAGGACCATCAATAGCATCACCGTCAATTACAATTTTTCATTACCTATAATGGATGAATTGATCGACGGCTTGAGTGGAGCAACCGTTACTTCACCAAGATTGATTTGAAGAGTTGATATCACTAGATCCGAATTAGGGAGGGTGATGAGTGGAAGATAGCCTTCAAGATGAAGGAAGGGTTGTAAGAATGGTTGGTTATACCATTTTGGGTTGACCAATGCACCAAGAACATTTATGAGGACAAAGTGTTGAATCCATTTCTGAGTTAATTCATCATGGTGTACCTCGACGACATCCTAATTTTTAGTAGTACGAAAGTTGAACACTTGTCTCATCTACGACAAGTAATGCAAATGTTGATACAAGAGAAGTTGTTGATGAATCTACAAAAGTGTCCCTTCATACAAAGGGAGTTGGTGTAATTAGGATTTATAATCTCAAGCCAAGGGTTGAAGATGGACCCAGAAAACGTGAAGGCGATATTAGAGTGGCCAAAGCCAACAAGCGCCATGGAGGTGAGACTTTTTCATAGGCTTACCAGTTTCTACAAGAAGTTCATCATATATTTTAGTCGGATATGTGCACCGCTAACAACATGCATAAAAAGGGGTGATTTCAGGTAGGCAGACACTACCCAACGATAATTTGAGAAGTTGAAGTTGACTCGTGACAGAGAGACCAATTTTACCTCTCCCAAATATTAATAAGGTATTTCAGGTCAATTACAACGCAAGCGGGTTAGCAAATGGAGCTATGTTGAACTAGGAAGGTCGTACATTCTTTAGTGAATAGGTGGACGACGCAAACTTTTTTCCCAAAGAATTCGTGTTATTCACCGACCATCAAGCTCTAAGGTATCTGCTCTGCCATAGTTGGAACAGTTGTGAAGCAGTTATCGCAGTTGTTGCAGACGAAAATATGGCGAGATATGCTAAGAGGAGGCACGTGAAGGATTAAATGCATAGGATTCATGCTTGGAAGAAAGAGAGACTTCTAGAGGAATATTTGAGCATGACTTTGAAACCAGAGAATGCATATAAATACTATTCTAAGTTCAAAGAAGGGCGCAAGGAAATTTCATAAGTATAGATGTTGTTCAAAGGATGAAGAATCCCCTCACATGTGTAACTTCGTAAGTGTTGTATGAAATGGTCGAAGTTAATCCCAACTGAAACAGAGCATAGACTTTACATTGTAATTCCTCTTGTAAATATATTGTTTAATTTAATTGAAATCCATAATTGGTAGCACATTTGTGTCTGGGTGTTGTGTGTGTTTGCTATCTTGTTTGTTGTATGCATTAATCTACAACAGACAAAGGTTGCACTTGTGCCAAAAATGTACGGTTTTCCAAGGGTCAAAACATTTACACTTTCTTCCTTAGAATAATAAAATTTTCAGCACTATACTATCAAACTATCACTACCAATTTGAAAAGATATATATATAATGCCCTTGGATACTCTCATTTTTATTACATAAAGGAGTAAATACATTTACAAATTTATCATCACATCTCAAGTGTTTTTCAAAAACATCCATCTCCAAATCATCAAAATTTATATCATCAAATTCAAATATTTTTAGAATACCACAACCTACCAAAACTTTGTCTTCATGGGAGAATAAGGTGGCATATTGTCTTTTTCATAATTTGAAATGATTTTGTTAATGGCTCATGGGAAGAAGAATGAGGTTGTTCTTATTTATGCAATCCATCATCAAGCTTTGATGGGGATGGGTCACCATATTTATCTTTGATGTAATTACACATGTACACATAGGAAACAAGTCTCTTATTTATTACATCCAAGAGAGGATTTAAAGTCTCTTTTCATATACAACTACCAAATCATCAATTTTTGCTTTTAGCTTAATAGAGATACAAAGCCACAAACATGGTTCATCTTCCTCATCACCATAACCATACACATAATTACTCTGAAAAAATTTAAAGATATGGAAATAACTATATCTCCTTTGGACGAAGATTACAATAGCAATACCTTGCATTTTTCTCATTCAATGAAGATGTAAATGCTTTGATAAAAACATCTTCGTGGACCATGCTAAAATCCACAATAAAATTGACAAAATACGCAAGATGCTTTGATGCCATATGGAGACTTCCCAAAATATTGGAACAGGCTCTATAATGAACATTATGTGGAGCTTGATAAATGTATGAAAAATCCAAAGCACTAGCAACTTGTCCCAAAAAATTATTTTGGAGGGAACCATACTTCAAATTTAAAAATGAAATTTGAATATAGATCATCTTCATCCCCTCTTATCAATAATCTGGAGTCGTTACGGTAAACCTCCAAATTCCTTCAAAATGTTGGATGTTTCACCCTAACAAAAACGAAGTCTTCAAATCTACTTGAAAACAAGGGCTTCAACCTTTCATGGATTCACCAAATGAAAATCCAATCAAAGATTGTTTTTTACTACAAAGTCTCTAAGAAATGGACTTTGTCCCCACCAACAACACCAAAATGATACCTCTAGAAGTTGCACTCAAAGTTTATGAAGTCCCAACCACAAATTGAAACTATAAGAAAACTATGGAAGGTCTCCCATTAACACCACATCATAGATTCCCCTCACTTTAGTTTGGATTTCCTCCAACACAAGGGGGCTTCTTTAGTTAAAGTTTTGCCATGTTGGCTCAAGGGAATTATGAAGAGTAGCTTTAGCAAAGCAATGTGTTTTATAAAAAAGTAAAGTGAGAAAACGGAGTGATGGAGGACCAAGGCTAGTGCCTATCCAATATTGGGAAAAATGGAATCAAAACTTTAGAAACCCCATCCTAACATTAATAGTCGATGTTATATATTTTACTTTGCATATGGAAGCAATTAATAAACTATGCAAACCCAAAATTTACAACACCAAGAGGATAAGGAAATGTGAAATGACTTAATCTAGCATATTCAAAAATAACTGAGGATTTTCAATAATAATACGCAAGAACAAAGGATGTGAAGGTGCAATACATAAGGAAGATGAAGCAGTTTTTGGAGGACCAAACATTGATGGAGAATCCTCTGGCCAACAAGAAATTTCTGGACTTGAACGCTACCATAGAAGTGTTGAAGGAAATCTTCCACAATTACACAATTTGTTAGTGCCCCATCATAGAAGTGTTGAAGGACAACCTCCACAGTTAAACAGTTCAAGAGTGTGTTGCAAGTGAAGTGTTGAAAGATAACCTCCACAGCTACAACAGTTTTGAATGCGTATTGGAATTGTTGGAGGGATCAAGTGCAACTACAACCATCTAACCATTGTGGGTGTGGAAACACACATTTAGAATATTATTTTTTACAAATTTCACATGTGTGTGTGTGTGTGAAAAGTTAGAAAATATCAAGAACTATAGGAATAATTGAATCAAAATATGCATTCTAAACATATAGAGTCCCAATGTCATAAGCCATAAACCATCATTATAGGCATTCATATATACAGTGAAAAAAAGTAACTGTCATCATTCAATTTTCAATGCATAATTGTTAATTTTTCATAACCTAGCACCCAACAAATTATCTCCTAGCAGACCTTGTAATAAGTATATTAAGCAGATTTACTCAATAAAAAATACGACTGAGTTTTAACAATCTAAATCAATAAATCTGCAGAAGCAATAACAAGAAAGCAAACATATGTGCACACATAATATCTAGGTAAATACTCCTGGAATAAAAACAAAGAAAAACTAGTGTTGAGATTATTTTTTTGAGATAAAATATGGGCTATCGTCCCGTGGTTATGGACCACTTGAGAAACAAAACAATACAACAAAATAGCCTATCCTATCACACATGGCTACTACTTTGAGAAAACTAGTACCGAGATACATAAACTTCATGAACTAGATACATAGAGAAGTTAGTCTTAATTTAAGTATAAGAGCATATATCTACATGCCCCAAAACAAGGAATGTAACAAAAAGGCAAGTTACGAATAAAGAATTAGGCTTTCAACAGTGAGAAAAATTGTTCAAAACCCTGTGTTGGTGTTCAAGTAATCTTTGAGGTTTTGAAATTGAAGTGGTTGCTGCAATATCCAATTTATCTATTCAATAATTAATGGAAAATATTAATTAAATAAAATTTTATGTATTCAATAATTTATGGAAATTTTTTATCCAACTTCTTTAGGAACTTTTTTTAGTGTCACTTTAAGCAATAATTGTGATTATGATTTTAATCATTATTTATTGCCATATGGAATCATGTATTATTTATCTACCTATGTACCCAATTTATTTTCCCACCATCCTAAGTCTTTTTGTGCGCATGAGATACCGAGAGGAAGATAACAAATTATGAAATTGAATTGATGCAAGTTTGAGATGTCTATGAGTTGTTCTTTAATAATCTATTTGAGTAAATTGTTGCAGGAAGAAGATAAATTCATATGGACCTATCTTTAGGAAGTAGAATAACAAATATAGAGCATCGAGAGAGAACACTAAGAAAAAGGGAAAATGCATAGAGAACTTCTTTTTGAATATGTTTGTTCTGAGGAAGACACAATACAAGATTTGGGTGATATATTGTTGGTTATTTTGTTTTTTGATAAAGACACAATCACAACAATCCTACAAATAAAAAAAATATGCACAGCACCACCTAAATAAGGAAGTAGTTGTCAAAGTAAAGAAGGATGGAGATCGCAAAAAGCAAGAATCAAATAATTTTAAGGAGATCCTCAATTTAAAAAATCGGACCAAGGGAAGACTAAAACCATCATTGATTAAAGGAACAATCAACTAGTAGATCACTTTTACTATACCAAGAGTTAAGCAATGTCTAAACATAACTAAGCATTTGGAGTCCAAAAGTATATAGTGTAAAGGCTTCAACTTGTAAAGGTTTCAAGATATTTGTTTACAAGCATTGAGTTATCCTAGGGAATTATCTAATTGGTCATATATGATACATTTTGTAGCCTTTAGGCCTTGTACTAAGTTGCAATTGCTAAAATAATAGAGAGTCTTGTTGTGATGTTTTTGTTAATGATAGTTATGAATGGATCCTTTGCCCGTTTCAAGAATATAACTATTACGTTAATGTTGTATGTAAATTGTGTTTACTTCATTGTAGTGTATTCTTCTGTTATTATCTCAGTGGTTTTGCTATGGGTGGATGGTTGTGTTTCCATTATAAATGAGTGGATGATATGTTAGTAACTGAGAGAGCTATGTGAGAGAATGCTCAAACTGTTTAAAAGAGAGTATGAGGGTGAGTGCAAGCTAATGAGGGTCACTTTTGGCGTTAGATGCAATAGAAAATTGAGAAATTAGGCATCCCTCAACTTACTTGTATTTTTTGAGATACTTACACAAGATATATTGCATTGAACAAAAAAGATGAAATGTAGGAAATTCAATCATGTTTCCGAATATATAAACTTTATGTATTGAAATTTTACATAACTATGTCAAGTTTCATCTTTTCTAACAGTGACATTTTATTTTTTTAGCAAATGATAAGCTATATGTTTTTGTGGGTGCAGCCTTTGAGTTCCTAAGTGATGGTTTTGGGATTAAAAAATTGGTAAACATGTAGAGAACAAGTAGCACTAGTGCAGCACTATTTTTCCAAAAAAAAATGTATTATTTGAGTGCCCAAACCTAGAGAATTGTATGTCAAGTGTAGGTGCAACATTTGATGGTCTTAATGTAATGATCTCGACATGGATTTTTAATAGCATGTAAAGGTCGGTGTCTACTAGTGCAACATACAATTTTTTTTAAATGCTTGTGAAATGAAAAAGTTATGGAAGAAACTCTAATAGCATGGTGCCTTTACTTGAGGAGTGATGATCCAAGAAAATTAGGAAAAAAATAGAAAAAAATTAATATTTTTTTTTTTAAATGCATATTTGGAATATGCATAAAAAATGTTATATATGTCTAAAATTTCGTCAAATATGGTTGTGTCTATTATGTTGTAAAGAGTGGTGGAAGACCAGCATATTGTGAAAATGGAAGAAGTACCTAATTAGCTATGGTTTATCGTATTCCATAGCACAAAGTTGGTAAATCCAAACCAACCACATATGACTATGGATGATACGCGGGCACATGAGAAGACGGGTTTTAGGCACTAAGGAACACTCGCACGTTACGTTTACATTCAATTATATTCCCACACCCAATGTAAACATAAACTCCCTATGGGTGTGTGCAAGAAGATGAGGGACCCTTTAGATGCAATCCTACTTTTACGAAACACACTCATGTTACATAAAAATACAATGTGCTACTATTATTTAATGCTTGGTTTGGTTAAGCTCGAGCCTGACATGTCATATGACATGTAAGTTAGGAAAAGAAAAACATGTACACGTTTTGTAGTTAAAAACGTGCACACGTTATGGAGAAGCTAAACGCGCACGCACTAGGGAGAATCAAAATGCACACTTGGACAAGAAAAATGCACACACATTATGGACAGCCACAATAAATGGATTTGGTGCATAGCTAGGGAAACAAGTAAATACAATAGTTCACATAATCAAGACTTAGGACCTATAGTGATATTTTATAATCATCAAGAAAAACACCTCAAACAAGCATGCCTAACCTCCCAAGACTATAATTTTTCTTTGTATTGTAACATGGACACCATTAAGAGGCTTTAAGAACTAAGTATGGATCATAATCTGTTGACCATGGTTAGGGGAGGAAAGGTAAGGCTTATGCCCTAAAGGTAGTTTTTAAGGCTTAAGGTCCATGAACAAGGCATAGAACCTGCACATAGCACCTCCCTGTGTGATCTTTTTCAACTGAGAGAGAATATGTAGTCGATTAGAATGATTTTAGCACTAGGAACAGATCCATGGACATGGTTGAGGGAGGAAACCTAGTTCTTAGGCCCTAAAGGAATCCTATAGACATATAGGGCCAAGAAAAACACCTTGAACCAACACACATGATCTCTTAAGGGTATCATCGACCTTTAAGTTGGGATATGGCCATGATTAAGAGTTTTTTAGCATTAGGTATGGAGGATAAGATGTTAATCATAGTTGGTAGAGAAAGCTTTGATTTTAGGTTACAAACCAACTTCTAGGGCTCAAGGTCCATGAATGACACATTGAATCACCATAGATGACCTCTCAAGTTGAATTGTTTTATTTGAATGGGGATATGGTAACTATTAGGGGTTTCTCAATACTATGTATTTGTCAAGGGGCCTTAGACATAATAAGGGGAGGAAACCAATGCCTTATCCCTATAATATGCTTCTAGGCATCTAGATCCAATAATTATGTGTTGAACAACCTCAACAGAGCCTTCCATTTATCATTACCTTGGAATGGGGATAATAATTCCATTAGAATATTTTTAGCACTAAGTATAGGTATTAGGCCCCTTGACATGGGTGGGGGGGACACTTGGTCCTTAGGCCTTAAAGGAAGTTGTTAACCATTTAGGTCCAAAATTGATGCCTCCAACCACCACACAGGATGTTGAAAGGGGATCCTTTGACTCTTAATGGGGATATGGATGCCATCATCATTTGTTGAGCACTAGGTATGTGTCTCAAGGCCATGGACATGGTTGAGGGAGGAAACTAGGGCCTTAGGCCCTAAACAAATATTCTAGGCATCCAAGGCTAGGAAGGATGCCTTAAAAAATCACACATGGAATATCAAAGGTATATTTGGACTATGAATATGGATGTTGGTGGAATTAATTGTTTTTGAACAGTAGGTATAGGACCTCCAAGACATGATTCAAGGAATATGATCATGGCTTAGGCCATAAAAGAATATTTAAGGCCCATGTTAATGAACAATTCCTTAAAGCACCACACTTGACCTACTCAAGGTATGCTTGGTATCCAAGAAAATATGTGCATGCCTTTAAGAGGTTTTGAGCATTAGATATGAATATTAAGGCCTCAACATGGTCAAGGGAGGAAATCCAAGACTTGACCCCTAAAGGAATCTTTTTGACATCTAGGGCTAGGCATGTCCCTTACTCACTAGCCCTCCCCTCCTTTGTATTTCCCTCTCTCTCTATCTATGTGTTTGTGTCCCTCCCCCCTCTCTCTCTCTATCTTTATGTGTGTGTATTTCCCTCCCTCACTCCCACTCTCTCATAACCTCTCTCCACCTTCTCTATACCTCCCTCACTATCCCTCCCTCCATCACTCCCTCTGTATCGCTCACCCATCCCCCTTATCTCTATGTCGCTCACTTCTCCACCTTCTCTATACCTCCCTCACTATCCCTCCCTCCATCACTCCCTCTATATCGCTCACCCATCCCCCTTATCTCTCTGTCGATCACCCCTCTCTCTCTCTCTCTCTCTCTCTCTCTCTCTCTCTCTCTCTTACAACCTCCCTCTCTCTCTCTTTATCTCTATGTGTGTGTGTCCCTCCCTCACTCCCCGTCTCTCATAACCTCTCTCCACCTTTTTTATACCTCCCTCCCTATCCCTCCATCCATCACTCTCTCTATATCGCTCGCCCCTCCCCCTCTCTCTATGTCGCTCACCCATTCCTCTGTGTGTGTGTGTGTGTGTCCCTCCCCCCTCTCTTTCACAAACTCCCTCTCTCTCTCCACCTTATATTTACCTCCCTCTATTACTCTCTCCCTCCCTTCTCCCTTAATTACTAGCCCTCTGTGCATGTATCCCTATCCCCTACCCTCTCTCTCTCTCTCTCTTTAAACTCATATCCCTCCCTCCTTATCTCTTTTCCTCAATTTGTCCCAATATATCCTTCAACTCATCTACCTCCCTCCCTCTCCCACATCATATTTATTTATCTCTCACCCTCCCTCTCCATGCTTCTCTCTCACAACCTCCTTCTCTCTCCATCTCTCACCTATCCACCCTCTTTCTTTGACACCATCTCTCTCTCTAGATTTCCATATCCATGTGTGTGAGCACATATGTGTCCCTCCCCTCCTCTCTCCTTATATTTATCCACCCACACACACTTTCTCTCTCTCTCTCTCTCTCTCTCTCTCTCTCTCTCTCGGCAAATTGAAATTTCTTCATCTCCACCTTCTCTTTACATCCCTCATTATCCCTCCCTCCATCACTCTTTGACTCCCCCTCCTTTACTCCTTAGCCCTTCATTCCTTTCTCCCTTCCTCCCTACCCTTATATTTAACTCACTTTCTCTCCCTCACTCCCTCTTCATCCATCCCACCCCACAGATCCCAACTTCTCTCTCTCTCTCTCTCTCTCTCTCTCTCTCTCTCGTTATCTTTCCCTAAACCTATAACCATCTATCCATCACTCTCTCTCCCTCCCTCTCTTTATGTCCCTACCCCCCCCTCGTTTTCTCTCTCTCTCTCTCTCTCTCTCTAACCACTACTACCTACATGTATCCCACCCACACATTCTTTCCCTCCCTTCCTATCCCTTACTCGTGTTATATCCCCATCTATCTCTCACTCCTATATCCAGGTCCCTCCCTCACTCGATGTCCCTGCCCCCTCATACTCTCTCTCTCTCTCTCTCTCTCTCTCTCTCTCACATCCCCCTTACCTCCATCCATTTCTCTCTCACACTTTCTCCCACAATCTCCCCCTCTCTCTCTCACTTTTTCCACATCTCTCTATCTAGATTGCTTCCTCTCCCTACCGCCATTTATGTATCTTTCCACTCCCACCTCTCATCCTTGCTTCCCCCATCTCTCTCTCTCTCTCTCTCTCTCTCTCTCTCTCTCTCTCTCAATATGACCCTTATTATCTCTTTCAACCCATCCCATTCCCCTCTCTTCAATTTTTCCCTCCCCCCGCCTCTCTCCTCCAACACACCTTATTCCTCCTTTATCTTTCATATCCACCTTTCCATTCATCAATCTTCTCATCCATATCCACTTGAATTTCCAACATCCCCCTAGGACCTGGACCCTTCCACGCCCCCTCTCAACTATTTACCATGTTAGGATTAATTAATCCTCCCATTACCCACATAGTCTATTTGTTCATTTTGCCTAGATTAGGAGGTCTTTTTCACTTTACTAGAGTAAGGGGGGACATGCCCAAGAGTCATCTACACTTTTGATTTTTGGTGCCAACAGAAGTTTTGGTGCCATTGGTGCCATTGGTGCCAATCCCTACATTATACAAACCCTCTTTGAGTGCCACCAACAGTCACCTTTAGTTGTTTGTGGTAGGTAATCAATCATGATCAGTTATGCTTTGATAACCACCAATGATCCTAGCACCAGTTTTCATGATTTAAGGAAGTGTGGTGCATTTTTTCCACCTACATCATCAGTTATCTGATTGTGAACTGAATTAGTTATCCAGAGTTAAACTAGTGAGCTCCAGCTGTAATTATTTCCATACTGAGTTAACTAATCAGTTAGTTTGAGTTGGTGAATTCAAATCTTATCCACAGTATTTGAATTCTCATTGTATGACTATTGTATTACCGACATGTTAATGAATATTAATGTAATGATAATTTATGCAATATTTGTCTGATTTATGTGAAATTTATGTCATGAATCTATGGTTCAATTTACATTGATTTGTCAATTCCACTGCATCCTTCTTTTCAGGTAGCTCTCATTCTAGCTTGTAGATCTATGGTTCATGAAATTTAACATGGTATCAGAGCCTATGTTCAGGCCAACAACAAACCTCACAAACCTACGTGCTTGCACCAGAGGCAATTGAGTTTCCACATAATTCCTAGAATCCTAGCATTGCTCCCTCTGGATTTTGTCCAGATAAGTCTCTTCGGGTGTGATGGACTTAGAAAAAGTGCTCATGTCGAGGTTGAGAGGTTTGAACTGACAAATTTTTTCGAATTGAAGTTTTTTTACAGTGATTTTTTGCAGGTACCTACGTAGATCTTGAAGAATTGTTGATCAGCATATCAGTGAAATGGAGAATTCGGCTACTTTATCACCCATGATCCTTACACCCTTCAATTACACTGATTAGAGGGAAGATATGCAGATATCATTACGCAAAAAAGGCCTGTATAGGATGAAAATGGGTAGAGAACTTGAACCCAGAGGTCAAAGACTTTGTCGACTGAGGCGTTTGAGGAATTCTGGATTTAATCTGAAGATGACAATAAGGTGGCTGACAAGGAAGCCAAAATCCCAAGGCGCTGAAACGTTGGGGTAGTTGGAACAGTTGCAAAACAGTTATGGAAGTTGTTGTAGAAGGCCAAATGAAAAGATATGCTGAGAGGAGGCACGTGAAGGAATAAATGCAGATCAGTCATTCCTGAAAGCAAGAGAAGCTTCTAGAGGAATATTTTAGCAAGACTTTCAACCCAAAAAACGCACATAAATACCAATCTAAGTTCAACGAAGGTTGTGGGAAAATTTCATAAGTGTGGTTGTTGTTGAGAGGATGAAGCATTCCATCACCTGTAACTTGCTAAACGTTGTATAAAACGATTGAAGTTAATCCTGATTGAAACAAAGCATAGACTTTGCATCATAATTCCTCTTGTAAAGAGATTGTTTAATTTGATAGAAAGCCATAATTCATGGCATATCTGTGTATGGGTGTTGTGTGTTTGCTATCATTTCTATTATGTTTATTGATCTGCAGCCGACCAAGGTCACACCTACGTCAGTTGGTATCAAAGCGGAAAGTTATCATGTGTAAGGGGTCCAATTGTGATTGGACGTAGAGAGCAACTTCAGTTGCAGCTGGGTAGAGTTGCAGAATGTAGTAAACCTGGTTGCAATTGGGATTTATTAGGGAAATTTTGAGGTCTAAAATGGGCCTCATAAAAGATATAATAAAATATTATGAGTTAAGCATTTTGTAGGGGAAGTATATTTACAACTCATCTCTTACACCGTAACCAATGTAACTATGATTAAGTTAAATTGCAAAAATATCTAAAATAAAATAAATAAATAAACCATCTTTAATATAACTAAAACTAAAGTACTTCTGAGTACATAAAATACTTTTGAATATAATATGATGAATGTACTGTACTAATAAAATAAAATATATTAATTTTAAATTTGAAATATAAGTTACTTTTCAATATTCAAAATATATTTATAAAACTATGTATTAACTTATATTTATTAAAAATATAAATATATTGTAAAATATAAATATAAAACTATATTTAAAAACTTTTGTTTTCATTTATTTTTCTTTTTTAAATATAGTTTCAAAAACACATGTATATTAAGTACACTTTTTAAGTATATTAATAATTTTTATGATGTATATTATATATCATTTTTAATGTAATAATTAATAACATCATTAAAAAAAAATTTAAAAAAACTGTTAATATTAGGATGAAGGAATAGTACTTAAATTTTTATCACAAAAAAGTGGTGTTAATATTAAGTAAAATTAGATTATATGTAATAAAGATATTATAATATAATATCTTATTATGATATAATAGTTGATTCAAATTGTTGCATAAAGGTTTTAGGTATGTATTTGGTTTTATAACTTGAATGTGCGTGTCTGGTTTATGTTGATATAGATGAAGTATTTCAGAGATTAAAAAATGATAATAAAATATGAACCTTGAATATTATGTAAATTTTTAAAAAATTATAGTATTAATATTAATATTCAAGCGGATGAAAACAAATATAGTAATTTATTGTAAAAAATATTTTATTTTAATAAAATAAATAAATATATTTTTATATTTAAATAATAATTATAATAAATTATTAAATATATTAAGTATTTAAAAAACAAAACAAAAATGAATCACAATTTATTTTATTTTTATTATAAAATGTTAAATGATTTATATTTTATAAATTGAAAAATTAATTCCATAATTTTAGTTTTGAATAGAGCATTTACTCTTTTTTTAATTGTAATTTATTTTATATTAAAATATAAGAAAAGTAATTACATATATTGGTTTTGAATAAAACATTTATCTTTTTAGTATTTGTAATTTATTTTATATTAAAATATAGACTATTTTTCTTTCCAAGTAATTTAGCACATTTATATTATATTCAAAAAAAAATATGAGTATTATTTTCATAATGTGTACTTTACTTACCACATTTCTATAGTTAACTATGGGTTTTCATTCACCATTTACAATTTGACAAATAAGTATCATTAACTCAACCAATGCCACTTCAACCATTATAGATGATGTCATCATCTAGAATGTGATTGGTTGTTATAAAGTGGATTTTGATAGTACATTTTTGTTTTGAGGCCCATTTTTTACCTCAAAATTCCCCTAATGGGGGTGATTTAGTCGTCCAAGTAAAAGAACAATGGCTCATAGAGGTGTTAATGTCCATGTAAGAAGACCACGTGAAGGCGCGGGCATCACTATTGGCCGTGAAATGTTTGCAGAGTGTGTTTAGACCATGAAGAGTCTAAAGAGTGAGTTAGCACCAGTAAAGGAAGCTCATAAGAGAGTATTGAGAATTGAAAATCTTGACCATAGTGATGAAGAGGCCGAGGATGAAGTAAATGCTCTTGAGGCTAAAGAGAAAGAAGACCCAGGATACAAATTGTTGAAAGTATTGTCTGAGATGAAGGGTAGGTCTAAAATGGAGGTATCTACCTACACATGATGACTAAATCCTGAAGAGTTGATAAAAGCCCCCAAAGAGGGGTGCCAGTCTAAAATGGAAAAATATTTTAATAAGGAGAAGATAGAAACCCCAAAAGGGTAAAATTTGTTTGTTTGAAGTTGAAGGTTCATGCCTCATTGTGGTGGGACAATGTAGAGTTCGACAAACTGAAGAAGGGAAAAGACAAGGTGATGAATTGGGACAAAATGATTGTCAAGCTGAAGGATAAGTTCTTTCCCACCGACTACATGATTTATATGTTCAAGAAGTTACAAAACCTGTGACAAAAGGAGTTTACAATGAAAGAATTCATGAAGGAATTCTATCGACTGTCTATCAGGATGGGATAAACCGACGAGGGGAAAGAGGCAATCGCGAGGTATGTGAACGACCTAAAGCATGTCATTCAAGATGACTTGAGCATGTCAAGGTTCAAGAAAGTCGACGAGGCTTATCAGTTAGCCTTTAAAGTCGAGGAGAAGTTGTCATGAAAGGATTTGATGAGCAAAGGAATGTCGACGAATCGAAGTCAGAATTTTGTCGCCACCAGAGAACCGATTAGTGGGGCGAGGAAAGAGGAAGGTCATAAGGAACGATGAGACAAAGGCATGACTAAGATATAATGCACCAGAATAGCTACGAGGTGAGAACTCCAAAATTCAAGGCAAATACGATCGAGGAGGAGCTTTCAGAGGAAGACCTGTAGGCCAACCTAAAGTTGTCTGCTTCAAACATCGAGAGCTAGGACATGTTGCTGCTGCAACTATTACCCCCAAAATTTTGCATTTTTTAGGACCCCCTTGAAAGTTCTAGTTTTTTGCTACTTGGACATTTGAAGTCTGAAGCCGACCATTCATGGCTTGTCTTTATCATGGGAAAGTTTCAAGAATTTGGTTTTTTCATCCAAGGCAGAAATTTTCTTTTGAGCCGCTGTAGCTGGATCTTCATGTTTAACTTGCCACAACGGATGGTTTTTCAAGTTTGGAGCCGCCACGACGGTTGGTCTTTTTATTGCACTTCGCTTGTTTTGTTGGAGCCGCCGTAGCGGAAGTTTTTTCGAGAGTCGAGCTGCTACATCGAAGGATTTGTCTAAAGCGCCATCGAGCCATTTTTGTCCGCTACGTCAGATGATTGTTTTCTTTTCAACTGCAATGGGGGATGGGATGTTGCGTTGAGTATTGAAATTTTTCCGATTTTTATGCCCTGCAATGTCAGACGACTAGTTACCTTCGAGCCACGACGGTGGATCTTTTTCGCCTTCCAAGCCCGATCCTTACCTTTGTTTTTGCAATCCACTGCGTCAAGTGAATTCTCTTCTCTTTGCCGCAACGGCAGGAAGTTCTCTCTCTCGACAACCTGATCTTCAGTCGAGCTCGCTTCATCAGAAGACTTGTCAATTTTAAGTCGCTACAGCGGCTGTCGTTCAATGTTCATTCCGATGTCTTTTCGGCCGCCGAAGGCACAAAAGATTGCAGTCGTCTTGCTAGGCCTTGAGTAGATAGTTGTGGTTATGTTGGGGTAATGGAGCAGCCGATGTGCTATGTTTTGGCACCAATGGCGTTTTAACTTTGCACGTGTGGTTTTAAGAGCCTCACCTACCGCTTTAAAGGTTTTTACCCGTGGTTGGTTATATATATGCCCGTGAAAATATCTTTTTACCACTGTTTGATTGACCGTAAGCATTTTAAAGCTGTTAGTCGTTATTTTTATCCCGTTCGAAGCTTTCGCAAGATTGGTGGAAACCATCGTTTGGACCTCACGTGGCGCATCGGGCCAAGCATCCACAATTGTTTGTCAAGCCTTTCGCCTGCTAGGTAGGTCTTCATTTACCTTCTTCTTTGATTAGTGGTCCAATGAGCTGCAATCTGTCGGTGTTGATACGTCGTGCAAGGGTGGGTAGGTGGTTTGTTTTTTTAGGGTGGTTTAAAAAGGCCCCCTCCCTGCATTTTAGGTTTAGCCATTTTCCTTTAAAGGTTTTTAACCTTGTCGTGGTCGTCTTACCTGCTCATGAAGCTTCACATTTTCGTTCGGAGGCGTTTTTCCTGCGAGCTTGTTAGCTAATGATGAATCTCTAGAGGCCCGAGCTTTTCATCGGCATGGAGCTGACCCGAGTCTCGCCTTTGGGCGATAGTAGAGACTGTGGATTCCTCGTTCCAAGCAAACCCTTTAGGTTTTGGTTATTGTATTGTATCTTCCCACCGAGGGATGTTGATCTTGGTGGTTTGAACCTAGGGCATCGCCGTCATCTAGCCTCGGTGCATTTCCTGCGGGCTGTGAGCCTCTTAGAGTTTTTTGTGTCTGTGGGCGAGAGGGTATTTCAAGTTGTTGAAGAATGCAGAGGATTCCCTAGCCGAGGCTCTCCTATGTCTAAGGGTTTTTGTTACCCAAAGTTTTGACCTACTGAACTGTAGGGTGTTTTTCTTGTCCCGATGGGTGAGGATAACGGGCTAAGGCAGAATACTAGTTTTGTGTCGCATATCATAGTCATTTATCTTTTCTCATTCAAATGCATAAGTTTGTTTAATGATGTCAATGCTGAAACATTTTTGTTGTGTTATTGCAGTCACAACTTGTACCAGACAGTATGACGAAGAAGGGAAAAAAGAAGGCCAAGATTGTAGACTATGGTTCAGATGTAGAAATTCCACCAATACCAAGGGTGGAAATAATATATGAGGATACAAAGTCAGTCACTAGAGCTGAACCCGAATTCAAATGGGGTCAGATTTACCATATTCTTGTAGAGAAGAAGGTTCCAGAGGCAAGGTTGGAAGATCTAGCCCTATATGACAACATACTGAGATATGGGATCACCAAGGTATCCACTAGACCAGAGATTTGTCCTTGCGCAGAGGTCATCAGATGGATTCTGCCCAAAGTGGATGCAGCAGGGATGATAATGAACAACGTGGAGGGAAAATAATTTGCATCCTTCACACCTGGATTTATAGCAAAAGCATATAGCCTACCTCCGTCAGAAATTAGCATGACAACTGACTGGGTCAAGAGCTTAAAATTTGATTACATAGCTACAACAAAGATGATGGTAGTTGAAGAGAAGACTTTCAGGCACAAACAATCCGAGGAACACGAGATTGCTTATTTACGTACCCCATACATAATGGTAGTGCTGATGTTGAATAGGATTTTCGACAGAGCTGATGGTAGAACTTATAAGTTTGGATGGATCCCACTGATTTACCATGTAGCCATGAAAGGAACAATTTTCAACTGGGCTGATATAGTAGCCAATAGCTTATCTACCTCCATTACTGCAGAAAAGCAAAAGAAGAGATTGCACGAAGACTGCCAAAAGGTGCAAGAAAACTTTTAGCTGAAGAAGCCCAGCGAGAAAAAGAAGAAGAAGAAGCTGAAAGAAAAGAAAAGGAAAAAGAAAAGAGAAAGGAAGAAGAGGCTATCCTGGAGAAGATTGCAGAGTTAGAAAAATCAATAGCTCAAGAAACTCAAAATCCAGAACAAGAAGCGCAAAATTCAGAAAAAGCCACAGAAGAACAAAGAAAGAAAAATCAAGAGGACTTGGATAGTGAAAATCAGGGACAAAGTCCTACTCAAGACAATCCGAAGATCCTTCCTTCCACTTCAAGCAATATACTCACCGGAGGGCATCTCCCTATGGTCGAATTGGGGTTGGTGCCATTTACCGCGTCTAAACAGCATGAAGTTGCATGCGTGGAGGACGTATTTTTTATCCCAAAAGGAAGTTCATTGTGTGGAAAATGGAGAAGACTTTAAAGATGGCAACCCAACCCGAAATCACCACAGTGACCGAGAAGACGGTCGTAAAAAATGTAGAAGAAGATCCCAAACAAATGGCCTCCATGGGTGTTGCAACTGCGAATGAAAATGCTCAGAATATTAGCAAGCTCATTGAAACCCTTGATCAGTATAAAGGTAAAATAGAAGAAATGAAGAAGGTTTTAAGGAAGGAGGAAATAGTAGGCCGGGAGTCTAAGAGAAAATATGAAGCCACTCTTTCAGACTATGAGAAGCTTCAGCGAGACTAACAAATCCTAGGGGAGGAAAGGGATAATTTGAAGCAGTCAAACATGATCCTTGATAGGGAAAAGAGGAATTTAGAAAGTAAGATGGCAGAAATGGAAGTGCAGAAATTCGCAGCTGACCAACAGACAGAGTAGTATAAAGCTCGGATTGTGGAACTAGAAGCCCAAAATAATTCCTTAGAAGTATTAGTAAAGGTTGCTAATGAAGGAAAGATAGACATAGCTCCTCTAAAGAAGCATAATCTTCTGCTTAGAGGTAAGATACATCAGGTGTAGATTAAGCTAGCAGAGGAGGTTTTCAAGATCAAACAGGTAGAAGCTCAGCTGCAGGAAATATCAGTTGTGGATACTGAATTCAAGTAAAAACCCCAGGAAATTGTTGACACACTACAAGGCCAGCTAACATGGCTAGAGATAAACAGAGAGCGTCCAGAAAACACACCTGTTAAAAGTCCGGAAAAGTTGCAAATCGAATGTGATATTGTAAATTTCAGTAGTAGAGCCGCTGAGAGATTGAAAGAAGCAGTTGAAAAGATAACGGACAAATGTGCAAAATTTTACAAGAATGTGCTTATAACTCACAACAAATGTCAGACCTCTTCAACACAAAGACTGCAGGAATTTCTAGCACATGAAGAACACGTAAAGAAACTGAAGGATAAATTGCAAGAAGATGAGTTAAGTAGACAGTTGGTTAAAAGTTTAAATGCAAAGGTGATAAAGAGTTTTGTGGACCAAGCAGCAGTTAGTAACTGTCTACTAGAATATCTGCTAAGAGTGACTCCTCCACGAGTAGCAAACATAAAAGGCCAGTTGTCCAAACATCAGGTCACGATCAGAGTTTTAGAGCCCACAGAGTTCGAGACAATTGCCTCAGATGCTTCAACCTGGAAGCAATTTATAAATAGTTTGACTGGGTCCACTTAAGTGGTTTTTGTCATATCCACACATGGATATATTTGTTATATTTTTTATTTATTTTTTAACACACTAAAGACAAACTTTATATAATCGAAAGTTGAGGAAGCCCAAAAGGCAGGGAGACCAAAAGTCATTTTGCAATGTATAAATATAGATAGATTCGAATGGGAGAGGGGCTTTTCTAGCTCTAATATGTGAAATACTTGTTGTAAGAAGAACTATTTCTTGTTATAATAAAGAGGATCAAAATTCTGTTGGAGAAGGAGTTGTTGGAGTTTCAAATGCATGATGTGTAGATGGCTGAATATAGAACTATTTATGATTTAGCTTACTCTACAAATCTGTGAGATCGTTCTAACTTCTAAACTATTTCTATGTTCTGAATGATTTCCTTTCTTTGTTATGAATCTTATGCAGCAAATGAGTAATGAATGTTTTAACAAACACTGAGCTATCTCTATGTCAATTTTCTATTGTGTTTATGTATTCTGAATTTATCAGCTACCTGTAAAATTCTTTGTGCAGAAGATGCAGTGCATTACTCATATAAATAGTAATCTTGCTCCCTGGGGATAGGTTAGATAGGATAATTTAGTTTAGCATAGTTGTTATTTGCTTTATGTGATTCAAGAACAAAGGAAATAAGACGGGAGGTAAGAACCTATGCATCACATTGTGAAGTCTTTACTTCCTGATCATCTGCATTTAATTTAGGCACTTGCATATCATTCATAAAACAATAAAACACACATAAACGGTGGACCGGGCCGCAACCAGTAAAATAGATTTAAACCTTCATTTAATTCTACAGTAGTCAGGTCGCTCACCGGACGAATTCCCCACACCAAACGATAAACGATCTAATTGGGAATGGTTATTGGGGAGAATCCCTACTATCGATACCTGAGATTTTCCAGGCCTCAACAGGACACGAGGCATATGAGTGCCCAAAAAACTTGCATATCACAAGTGGGAAGGAGACCAACAGTCAGGGAACAGACAACGGAGCTAGTCCAACCATAGAGAAGAGAACAACAAATATAGTGTTAGAAGGGAGTAGAAATCTGAGGACTTGACAAACGTTGTTGCAACCTGGTTGACAGGAAGAGAAGGAACCAGCGCAGAGGAAGTTGATATTTCGAACAAAGGTGAAGATTTGATACAGGTGAGGTATGGCCATCGTTAATGGGGGAAGCATCAAAAAATGGTCTCAACGAAAGTGATCAAGAAGTTAGGGTTGAAGTGCCAACTGAAACCGAATGCATATCGACTGTAGCAATTATAGAGAGGTCACCATGTCATGATGGCATGACAGTGCCTGATCAACTTTAAGCTCAACGAGTTGTATGATATGCACCATGAGAGTGATGGGCACATGTCACCTATTGCTAGGACGACCATGGCAATACAACCAGAACATGGTGGATGTCGATCGCAAGAATACCCTTACAGTCGAGAATGGTGGTAGAAGCTTCCCACTAATTTCGTTGGTAAAAGAACAAATAGCCAAGGAAAGGAGAATACCTACCAGGAAAAGAGAGTGTTGATGTGTTTAGCTAAGGTCTTCCTGAAAGAGGAAGAGATGCAACAATGTTGCTTCTTTGTCTTTCCCAAAGGTTGAAGTGTCGACAAACCGACGAAGAGTGTGCCAACAATATTGCCGCCGACAAGAAGTATATCCCATCATATCGACTTGATCCTAGGGTCGAATTTACCAAACAAAGAGCCACACAGAATGACACCGACAAAGAATGTTGAGTTGAACTGACAAGCCCATGAGTTGTTGGACAGGGGACTGACCTTTAAAAGTATGATCCCATGTGCAATACCAGTTGTACTAGCACCCAACAAAAGAGGAGAATGGAGGATGTGCATCGATTCAAGGGACATCAATAGGATCACCATCAATTACAAATTTCCATTACCCAAAATGGATGACTTGATCGACTACTTGAGTGTAGTGACATACTTCACCAAGATCGATTTAAATTGTCAGTATCACTATATCAAAATTAGGGAAGGTGATGAGTGGAAGATAGCCTTCAAGATGAAGGAAGGGTTGTAAGAATGGTTAGTTCTACCATTTGGGTTGACCAATGCACCAAGAACACTTATGAGGCTAATGAACAAAGTGTTGAATCCATATCTGAGTTAATTCGTCATGGTGTACCTCAACGACATCCAATTTTTAGTAGGACAAAACTTGAACACTTTTCTCATCTACGACAAGTAATGCAAAGGTTGAGCAAAGAAAATTTGTTAATGAATCTACAAAAGTGTCCCTTCATACAGAGGGAGTTGGTGTAATTTGGATTTATAATAGCAAGCCAGGGGCTGAAGATGGACCCAAAAAAGGTGAAGGCAATCTTAGAGTGGCCAAAGCCAACAAGCACCATTGAGGTGAGAATTTTTCATGGCCTTACTAGTTTCTACAAGAATTTCACCAGAGATTTTAGTCGGATATGTGCACCAGTTTTAGCTCTCCCGGGTTTAAATAAGGTATTCCAGGTTGATTACAACGCAAGTAAGTTAGCAATTAGAGTTGTGTTGAACCAAGAAGGTCGTGCATTCTTTAGTGAAACGTTGGACGACACAAGGCAAAAATTCTTGGTCTACAACTTTTGTGCCATTGTACATGCATTGAAGAAGTGGGGGAATTACTTGTTGCCCAAGGAATTTGTGTTATTCACCGACCACCAAGCTCTAAGGTATCTGCTCCACCATAATTGGAACAGTTGTGAAGCAGTTATGGCGGTTGTTGCAGAAGGCCATATGGCAATATATGTTGAGACGAGGCACGTGAAGGATTAAATGGATAGGATTCATGCATGGAAGCAAGAGAAACTTCTAGATGAAGATTCGAGCTGGACTTTGAACCCAAAGAATGCATATAAATACCAATGTAAGTTCAAGGAAGGGCGCAAGCAAATTTCATAAGTATAGTTGTTGTTCAGAGGATGAAGAATTCCCTCACACGTGTAACTTGGTAAGTGTTGTATGAAATGGTCTATAAGTGTTGTCTGGGTGTTGTGTGTGTTTGCTTTGATGCCATATGGAGACTTCCCAAAATATTGGAACATGCTCTATAATGAACATTATGTGGAGCTTGATAAATGTATGAAAAATCCAAAGCACTAAGCAACTTGTCCCAAAAAAAATATTTTGGAGGGAACCATATTTCAAATTTAAAAATGAAATTTGAATATAGATCATCTTCATCCCCTCTTATCAATAATGTGGAGTCATTATGGTAAACCCAAAATGCCTTCAAAATGTTGGATGTTTCACCCTAAAAAAACAAAGTCTTCAAATCTACATGAACAAGGGCTTCAACCCTTCGTGGAGTAACCAAATGAAAATCCGACCAAAGATTGTTGTTGATCTACAAAGTCTCTAAGAAATGGACTTTGTCCCCACCAACGACACCAAAATGATACCTCTAGAACTTGCACTCAAAGTTTAAGAAGTCTCAACCCCATCAACACCACATCATAGCTTCCCCTCACTTTTGTCTGGCTTTCCTCCAACACAAGGGGGCTTCTTTAGTTAAATTTTTTACATTTTGGCTCGACGAAATTATGAAGAGTAGCTTTAGCAAAGCAACGTGTTGTATAACAAAGTAAAGTGAGAAAATGGAGAGATGGAGGACCAAGCCTAGTGCCTATCCAATATCGGGCAAAATGGAATCAAAACTTTAGAAAACCCATCCTAACGTTAATAGTCGGTGTTATAGATTTTTCTTTGCAAATGGAAGCAACTAATAAACTATGCAAACCCAAAATTAACAACACCGAGAGGATAAGGAAACGTGAAATGACTTAATCAAGCATATTCAAAACAACTCTGGATTTTCAAGAATAACACTCAAGAACAAAGGATGTGAAGGTGCAATACATAGGGAAGATCTAGCAGTTTTTAGAGGACCAAACATCGATGGAGAATCCTCTTACCAACAAGAACTTTCTAGAATTGAACGTTTCCATAGTAGTGTTGAAGGGGATCTTCTACAATTACACAATTTGATAGTGCACCATCATAGAAGTGTTGAAGGGGATCTTCTACAATTACACAAGTTGATAGTGCACCATCATAGAAGTGTTGAAGGACAACCTCCACAGTTAAACAGTTCAAGTGTGTGTTGCAATTGAAACGTTGAAAGATAACCTCCACAGTTACAACAATTGTGAAAGCATATTGGAATTGTTGGAGGGATAAAGTGCAACTACAGCAACCATCTAAGCATTGTGGGTGTGGAAACAAACATTTAGAAGATTATTGTTTACAAATTTCGCATATATATGTGTGTGTGTGTGTGTGAAAAAATTGAAAATATCAAGAACTCTAGGAATAATTGAATCAAAATCTGCATTCTAAACATAATGTCATAAGCCATAAACCATAATTATAGGCATTCATATATACAGAGAAAAAAAGTAACTGACATCATTCAATTTTCAATGCATAATTGTTAATTTTTCATAACCTAGCACCCAACAAATGATGTCCTAGCAAACCCTGTAATAAGTGTATTAAGCAAATTACTCAATAAAAAACACGACCAAGTTTTAACAATCTAAATCAATAAATCTACAGAAGCAATAATAGGAAACCAAACATATGTGATGCACACATAATCTCTAGGTAAATACTCCTGAAGAAAACCCAAGGAAAAACTAGTACTGAGATGATTTTATTGAGAAAAAATATGGCCTATCATCCTGTGGTATGAACAAAACAATACAACAAAATAGCCTATCCTATCACACATGGCTGCTACTCTGGGAAAACTAGTACTGAGATGATTATATTGAGATAAAATTTGGGCTATTGTCCTGGGATTAGGCACTTCCTGAGGAATAATACAATACAACAAAATAGCCTGGCATATCACACATGGTTGCTAACCCTTTGTTGCCCCTTGCTCCTTTCCTCAAACCCTGTGCATGCACACTTGAATGAAATTCCTTCTACACCCAATAAAATGAATCTCACTTGATGTGTTTTGTGTGTTAGATCCTCTCACTTAGGCTATACCTTTTATAATCTTGAGTTTACCCTAAATCCAAAACCTTAGATCTCCAAAGTGATCAATGGTTGATATTAGATCTCATTTTCTCTTTATGGTCTCATGGCTAGGATTTAATTTAATTCACTATTTCCAAATACTTAGGCATTTAATTAAATTAAACTCGCATTAATTACAGGTCGTACATTCAATTTAATAATTCATTTAATTAAAGAGAATCTCCCAAGTCTAAGAGGTATAAGTGACAGCTTCCACCAGTTAGAAAACCATGTGGAAGCACATGTCCTATGCTACAAACATCAACACTCCCTCTTAGAGAGGAAGGTACTTCTCGAAGAACCACCAAACTGGTTCTCCCTCCAACCCTGGCACAATGTTGAACACATCATCCTTCCAACCCTGTTGGTCAACTGCTCCCTAATCATTACAAGTCACGAAATTAATGACGTTGCATATCAATGCCATGAAGTTTGGAAACTTCATCAAAGGCCTGCTCTCCATGAATGTGCTCCTAGGAGCCTTTCTGTCTCTTGCACCAAGAACTTGTGTTGAGTCTATGCCAAATCCCTTCGGTTGAATAAGAAACTAACCATCATCGAAAGTGATGGTGTATCCATTATGCTCCATTGTCGAAACTAAGAGCAAATTCATTTTAAGCTCTGAAACATACAACATATCTTCCACCTACATAGATCCTCTTGACTCCAGTTGGAACATGACTGTCCCAACACCCTTAACACCACACTTGCATGGGTGTCAGGCTCCACATGCATATATGAGTCTATATTTGGCAAATTGGTGAACAACTCATGTATGCCCGTCATGTGACGATAAACCCCACTATCCAAATACCAGGCACTACCAAAATTTGTGCCAAAAAGACAAGAGACTAATGAGAACTCCTTCACAAACTTCTCAACAAACTCCTTGGGACTTTAGTTTACCACATTCACATTTAAATGGGTCACATAAATGATAAATTATAATAAAATAAGGTAGCATGGGTTCATGAAGACACTTGGAAGCTTGTGGAGCCTTTGGATGACTAGATTCCCCACACACTTGGCATGACCTTCATCCAAATTCGAACACATGGGTAATGTAACGTTTTTGGAGGGTGATGTGGTGTCAAATAGCATATAATAAGCCAAGGAATTCGAACTGGTAAAGGAGTGTAACTACCATGGAAGAGGAAGAGACTAGAAGACAATGTGCGCCACTTGGAAGGAGATTCCATGCACTCTATGACAACAAATGATGAAAGATTACATGACAAGTATGACAAATTCAGACCTGATTGCATACATATGACAAATCTGACATGACAGGGCTAAAAATAGCCACCAATAGGTCGAGTTTGGGAGTTAGAGGCAACCATTCGAATTGGGGAAAGAATTGGAGCATGAAGAGGAAGACAAGTGTCGTGAGAGTTACTAAACCACTAAGATGAGTTGTAGGAATCCCATTGAGGAAAATTCAACCCTAGGAGGCCTCGTAAAGTTAATAATAGGATGTCATGAGGAAGGAGAATAGCTTTTGACCATTTGTTAATTGGCCTTTGGCATTTTGGAGAGCTTTGGTTTGTCCATTGCACGATGAGTGTTCACTCTCCCTACTTGTGAACCAATTTCGAGGGAGTTAAATTCTTTTTTAAGTTGGTTTAAGGAGAGGCCATTCAGGCCTCTCATTGGATCTTAATGACGATGTTTTAGTTGCAGGTTGAAGGTCCATACGGTCGATTTGTTATCTATCTCCCTATTCTCTCATTCCTTCTTCTCCATTCCCCCACACTCTCATGTTGATGGCACACTTGATGGAGTCGTGCTTGCACATTGCTGAAGATATTTGATGCCCAATCTTGGGTATATGATGTATGGATCTGAACTCTTATTTACAGATGCTCTATAAAAGTTGAAATATCATAAATCCATGTGTGAAAAGCTTGCATTCCCATGCTCTTGAATGACTAGTTTTCATGTATTTAGCTTCCATTTTAGAAAGAATTGTATATCATATTTGTAAGTATTTTTCTTTGAGTTTGATGATGATGGGGAAGCCATAAATGATGTATAACTCTGTAATTTCATGATGATATGCTCTGTAGCTCGAAATCCAAGAAAATCCAGTGTGAAAGACTTGCATTCCCATGCTCTTGAATGACTAGTTTTCATGTATTTGGCTTCCATTTTGAAAAGAGTTGTATATCAAAATTGTATGAGGAATTTTATTTGATGTTTAATGCTATTGGGGAAGCCATTTGTATGATGTTTATGGTCTCCATATGTCATGCCATTATCTGAACCATTCAATCTACTTTTCATGTGTCAAAATCAAGTTATTAATACCATTTCCCCTTGAGCAATTTCACCGATAGTTGTTATATGAATGTTGCGCTTTATAACCAGTTTGAAGAGATAACAACCATTATTAATGACAGAACCTTATGCCTTATATTCATCCCCATACTATGTTCTAAAAGTTTGGAGGATCATAATTGAGTTAGGAAGCCAATTTGGACTTCAACCTTGGGGGGGAATTTGACCTCATTTTCCTAGTAAATTTGCATTGTTTCTCCTTAACCCCAAACAAAGTTGCAAAAGCCTAAAGTCAGATCTTAAGTGTTCATGGGTCATAGTGGAATGTTCTAAGACTCACCATATCCCTTCTTTTCAAATTCGAGGCTATTTGGAGAAAGTTGGAACCCTCTAGAGTCATGACTAGTTAAGCTTGAATTTGCTCAAATTGTATTTTTCTCCAAAATCCCAAGTAGGGAAATTACATCCTTGATCACAAAGTCACAGAATCACTGACACTTTATATCAAATCCATAAAGTTTGGAAACTTCGTCAAAGGCATGCTCTCCTTCAATGTGCTTTTGGCAGCCTTCTCTTGCTCCTTCAATATGCTCCTAGAAGACTTCTTTTGCTTTTGATCATCCATCAATGTCAGCTTGTACCAGCTAGGTCTCCTAACAGAACTAGAAGGGGCTAACTCCTTTCCATCTGAAGATTGACTATCCACATTGGAAGTCTATGAACTCTAGTCACCCTTTGAAGCCTTCTACTCCTTGTCCTCTGCCACTGACATTGATCCATGATCCAAGATCTCCTTGGATACACCTACAGGCTTTCCATGTAACATGTATACCTTTCCCTATTTGGCATCAAGAACTCGTGTTGAATCTATGCAAGATCCCTTTGGTTGAATAAGAACCTAGCCATCCTTGAAAGTGGTGGTGTATCCATTGTCCTCCATTGACGAAACTGAAAGCAAATTCATTTTAAGCTCTAAAACATACAACACATCTGCAAATGAAATTTTTTGATGGCATCTCCAAATGAATTTTTTTGATGGCATCTCCAAATCAAAAAAATCATGGGAATTTACAGACTACTGGAAAAAAAAAGTGTCTAGACTCTGCTGCCCACTGCCCAAACTTTCTTTTTGGGATGCCCTGGCAACTGTTGTCTCAGCAACGACTAATATTTGTAAACCAATGTGACCCTCACTTTCCAACGTACGAAGTTCGACGCACCCTCCATCCTATCCTCAAACCGACTATGGCCATCTCCAAATCAAAAATTTCATGGGAATTTACAAATTGCTAACAAAAATATGCCCAAACTTTGTTGCTCGGCTTTGCTTCTCACTACCCGAACTTTATTTTTTGGGATTCCTTGGCAACTATTAAACTATTGTCTCAACGGCAGCTAATCTTTGCATTGGCTAGCATGCGACTCTGCTGACGGTTAGCCCTGTCAACTGGCTAGCAGCGCCGAAAGGAACCTGCTACTGACAACTACAAACTCCATCAACTATAGCCCCCAACTTCAACCTGCATGAGCCAAGCTTCGTGTCCTCCCACCTTCTATGTTGTTGGTGGTTGATGCCTCCCTTGCAGCGCTTGTGGCCTTACTAACTCCTGCACCCTACTCCCTCCTGTCATCAGCGACTCCTACTGCATATTATAGCCTACCCTCTCAGCTCTCCTTCACTTCCACTTCTATAGCACCCACAAGCCCTTTGCTCCTTTTCTGTTGGCGACTGGTTGGTCTCGCAGCCTTGCTAGCTTCTTCACGCAACCCTCAACCCATGTCCCTTCTGCCAATTTATCTTCTCACCTCAGCCTCCACCACCATCTCTCCCACAAGCTACTCCCTCTACCACCTACGACTCACATTGATCTATAGCTCATGCAGTCGTCTGTTGTACGGTTTCATTTCATTTTTTTATTATTTACCCGCAGATCTGAGAAAAATAAAACAAATTTCTCGCTGCAAAAATTACAATTTGTGCAACCTAGCTCCCTTTTCAAAGTCTCGGCTCTTATACCATGTTAATCTTGTATTACCCAACATATGACAAATTATCTCCTAGCAAACCCTTGCTATAATAAGTTTATTAAGCAAATTTACTGAATGAAAAACACGACTAAGTTTTGACGATCTAAATCAATAAATAAACGAAATCAATAACAAGAAACCAAACATATGTAGCCTGGTGGGTTAGCTCAAGTGATTGAGAGTTGTTTTACGCTAGCAGAAGGTCTCGAGGTCAAATCCTCGAGTGGCTATGTAGGGGCCTCACTCGATGTCCCCACCGGGTTAGGCCCCGTAATCAGGGCCTACAGTTTACCTCGGGTACCATCCTAAAAAAGAAAGGGGAAGTACCTGAGGGTTTCCCAAGCGATGTTCCATCTTATAAAATAAAAATAAAAAATAAACACATGTTCACACATCATTTCTAAGTAAATACCCCTGGAAAAACCCCCAAGGGAAAACCAATACTGAGATGATTTTATTAAGATAAAATCCAGGCTCTCGTCCTAGGATAATAGCCCACCTAAGGAATAACACAATAAAGCAAAATAGCCTAGCCTATCACACATGGCTGCTACTCCTTTGTTGCCCCTTGCACCTTTCCCCGAACCTTGCCCCTACACACTTGAATGAAACTCCTCCACCCAATACAATGAGATCTCACAATCTTAGTTTGTGTCGTGTATCTCTTCTCACTTAGACTGCTTTTTATAATCTTGAGTTTACCCTAAGTCCAAAACCCTAGATCTCCAAAGTGATCGATGGTTGAGATTAGATCTCACCTTCAGTTTGTGAATTAATGGCTAGGATTTAATTTAATTCAATAATGCCAAATACTTTGGCATTTAAATAAATTAAACTCACATTAACTACAAAAAGTACATTCACTTTAATAATTTACTTAATTAAAGCGAATCTCCCAAGTGTGAGAGGTGTTAGTGACAATTTCCACTAGTTAGACATAAAACTGTGTGGAAGCATCTGTCCGATGCTACAATCATCAACAATAATGATTTCTATTAGATTTTTTATCATTTAAGCAATATGATCTAGGATCTTATCTGAGAGAATAACATGCACAGCAAAAATCACAAGAGACACAAAGAATTTTCCTCGTGGAAACCATAAAGGAGATAACCCTGCAACTTCCTCAGAGATAGAATGAGCACCAATGGCAGCAGTAAAACCCGAAAACATAAAGATGATCTCCAACAGTTGTTCTCTCTCTCTCTCACTTGAGAGAGCTTCTCCTCTCTCACTCATGCGCCCCTATGGGTGAGTGTGTGTGTGATAAATAGAGAAGCTCGTTCTCTATTTATATTCTTCCGTTCACTTAATGTCCACTCCAACAAGTCGGCCTCACTTAACAATTACTTACCAGGGCCGACTTCTCTATGAGAGTCTAATAACCCTAGCGCCCCACAACTGTGGAGACTTTGCCCTCCGATCAACAAGGAGGGATAACCTTAACTCAATTGTGGGGACTATTGCCCCGACTTACAATGGAGGGTTAACCTCAATGACTTTACATGACTTGTTTACATTATTGAATCTCCCGATAGGAACATCGAGGCATGACATGACTCAATTACATTACAAATACTCCCCGAAATAAACATCGGGGTACAATACATAAAATATACAAGTGAATACATTCTGAAGTTACAAATACATCAGCAATCCCTCTTAACTAGTAAGGTATTCTCTCGACACAATTTATCAGCACAAGTCTTCTTCTCTGTATCATCTGGATCATCATCAAGTTATCTTCATCTTCAAGTCATCTTCATCTCTGGATCTGGATCATCATCAAAGTTGGATCATCACTGTTATCTCGATCAACTGGTGCTATCTCTCAATTCTTCTTGTCATAGGAAGTTATACAGAGCCAGCCCTTTTTCATGTTGGTTGTAGGCCTAGCCTTCATGTAGGTCTTCATCTTCTTCAGCACTTATATCTGACCCAGTCAGAAAGGCCCGCCCAGCAATTACATCTGACCATGCGAGAAACACACCCAACATACATGTCAAAAAGGCACGCCCAGCACTCACATACTACCATGGGAGGAACACATCCTGAATCCATGTCAGAAAGGTCCAGCACTCACATATGACCATGAGATGAACCATTCCAGCATTCATGTCAGAAAGGCTCTGCACTTACATCCGACCATGTGAGAAACCAATCCAGCATACATGTCGAAAAGGCTCTGCACTTACATCTGACCATGCGAGGAACCAATCCAGCATACATGTCGAAAGGGCTCTACACCTACATCCGACCATGCGAAGAACCAATCCAACATCCATGTCAGAAGGGCCTTGCACTTACATCTAACCATGAGAGGAACCAATCCTACATCCATGTCAAAAGGGCCCTACACTTACATCTTGTAATATCCCAGATCCGGGATGATCACAAAATCTATGAAATTACCAACATTCATCAATTTTACATTGATTTATAACTTTTACCAGCAACATGTGTTCTCCTAGACATTTCATCAAACACTTTAGACACATTCCATAACACATCACAATGGCGAGATAATATCGGCACCTTTATTATTACTAACAAAGAGTAAACAGTACAATAACTATGGCTGTGATATCAGCTACCAAAATACACCCAACAAGAACATGAAAGGTGATGCCAACCCGGATGATGAAGCTCCAATGAAGACCCTGAATGAATCCTCCCCCTTTGTCCAGCTAGAGTGGGTCCGTCACACCACCGAAACTAGACCAAAATGGATGGATGGAGTTTGCCAACCCCAAACGAAAACTCTACGCTAACCCCTAGACAGTCTTAAGAACAAATCTCCAAAATATTCAAGCATCCTTTTCCCTTTGCCTCCGCCTCCTTTTATCCTTGAAAAGTCTCCAATACCATGGGTAAATACCATGGGCCAATGAAAACCATGTTCTATTATCTACTTTTTGCCCAAACAGTAGAAACCATGCACTGGGTAATTATTACTTCCCCTTAGCCAATAATTATTTTCTCCTTATTTGTCACCATTAATAATTTTCTAAATTCTTCTTAGGTGACCTTGGTCTATTTTCCTTAGGCTAAAATTGGGGACATGACAGTCCTCCCTTCCCAAATATGCTTGTCCTCAAGCAATGAAGAAACCATAGGGAAATACCATTACATCATCAATCTTCCACCATCAACCATGCACTTAATGTGAAGACTAAGTACAAATGATACCAGGATCCCAAATGACCCTCAGAAATGCAAGGTGCAATATATATTCTCCTATGCAATGCATTAGAGTCACATGGAAGTCAGCATGACACCCTGTACGAAAAACATAAGTCCATCCAAAAGCATGTAGAAAACCATAACGAGCTGTTGCAAAGATGAACCCCTGGAGAAGAGAAGAGGTGTGCTTCCTCAAGCCAACCAACCAAAATGTGTTCCCAGTGAGCTTCCCATAATCAACAATGCTTGGGTCCCACTGCTTGCTCACTCTCCTAGTGTGAAATGTCATCAAGGACAAGTCCCTCAAGTATGGGATGCCAGGGTCCCAACACTTGCACACCCCATCAATACATAGTGTGAATACATACAAATTAGAAAGTGGGATGCCCAAGTCCAAATGCTTGAGCATCTCTACCATGCACAAGGTCTCCCAAAACAGTACATCAAAGTAGGAGGGGTACAATATCCTCCCAATTATTTCAACCAAGTGTGGAATGCCAGGATCCCATAACTGGCGCATTCCATCAATACATAGAGTGGTACAGTATAATACATCATGGGGAGGGGTGCCAGGATCCCAAGTTCTACTATGCAGTCTCCCATACATCATAATCACTAATATAGATACATCATAATGAAACATAGTGAAATGATACAAAGATATGCCACTCCCAATGTGGCTGAGGTGATCATCCATCAAAGAGCACTCAAGAAGCTTGCACCTCCAATCAAGAAAATCATCATGTGTCAAAAGCACACAATCATGAAGATACCAATCAAGTCTAATCCAGTAACATAGGTGAGGATCCCATGTCTCATAATGCTGCAAGAAAGAATAAGATGTATCAAGATGTCTCATCATGTGTTCTCTTATCCAAGCAATGGATGAAGAACCTCCATCAATCAAAGAAAGAGCCTTCAAGTGGCTCAAGGAAGTGCATCCATGAGTAGAAGTGATACAAACAATGGATGTAAACGCTGTTCAAAAGGAATTGGTGCACATATCATAGGATCATCATGAAGGGTAGGAGTCTCATACTCCTCATGTGGCACTAACAGAAAAAACCCCTTCACCCAAACTTCACTGGGATGAAAACTAAAAGTAGTAACAGTGTAGGATGAAGTGTAATGCATCAACTCATCCTCTAAGTCAAGAAATTGGAAACCTCTCCTCAAGGCTGGTTTCATGTGTGTAGGATCATGTGCCTCTTCCACGAGTGTGAGACTTGCACCATGAGACAACTCGTGTTCTTCTTCATCCATGGCAAGTGTTTGCCATTTAGCTTGCTCATCTTTCAACCCTTCAAACATTTGTAAATCAGTTTGAATCTCATGCTTCAACACACCATGAGGAGTCTCTCTACTATCATCAATACAAAAATCAAAAACATAGGAAGGAGACCGTGAACTTTGCAAGTCCTCAAGAAGTTGCTCGTTTTGGATCTTAGATTCTTGAAGTGCTTCTTGAGCATCCTTCAGACAATCTTGGGTGGAATTCAATTCATGTTTGAGCTTGCAAATTTCCTCGTTATCTCTTATGGAGGCTTCATGTAATATTTCAGCAAGCTCAATCAAATGACTTCTATCAAAAAGCAAACACATGATATTACCTTTAGTTGTTGATGTTGCCTTCTGGATCTTCTCTTCTTCTCTATGAGTCCATTGGAAGTTTGTGCCTCCATGGAATCATCTCTCCAAGCCAATTGGGACACAAGTGTGCTAGTAACTTGGAGACTGACTAGGGCCTCTTGAATCTTCTTGTCATTCATTTTGAGTGACCCTTTAAAATGGGAAAGCTCATGAAAAGAGGCCTTCTCTTCCTCCAACATAGGATCAGCCTCATGAAGTGCATGTGGTGATGATGAGATCGATCCTAGGTCCTCTTCCTCTACTGCAAAATCTTCATCTTCTTCAGACTCGTGTGAACTTGTACTTGCAGTAGTCTCATCAAGTGGAATCTTTATGTCACCAACATATAGGAATGGACATTCAACAGTAAATGTCTCTCCATGGCACCCATTAGTAGGTACCTCTCCATTATAGCATCCATCAGTAGATGCTATTTGATCCATGTTCTCAATGAGAGATGCCTCTAGTTGATCCTCAATAGAACAAGTGATGGCTTCATTATGCTGATAACTATCATCAGTAAGGATTGTGATCTTATCCTTCCCAGAACTGGTGGTGGTCTCCTCATTTCGCTCCTCCAAACATATATGATTTTCTCTCCAAGGTATCTTGCAAGAAGGGCATAGACCTTTCTTCACTAACTCCACATCTTCATTCTTGGGCTTATACCCAAACAAAGCATTCACAAAAAATTCGAAAGGAACTTCTGAGTATGACTTCATCGTAACAACATATGCTTGATACTGTTGGGGCAAGGTTCTGCATGTTTCCTTCCACCATGCTATTTCTTTCAAAGGATCTTTCATTGGTGGTGTGGTCCCTCTATCTGAATATTCATTGTACAAGTGGTCACAAGAGTAACCATCATCATCTCTAAGTGTGAATTGGGTAGAGATATTGTAACAGGGTTCCTCATCCACATAGCTGCCATCATACTGTTTAAAATCATTTATCTCTAGGGCATAGAAAGAACACTCCTCATACTGCTCAGACTTTGAATCTGAATAAGACATGGTAGATAAAGTGTTTGTTGGAAATGACCCTTGGGTTATGTGCACCTTCCTGTAGCAGCGGAATATCCCACATCAAATTTCAAATAAATATGGGATTATGAAAATATATTCAGGATCCCGCTGCCAGTCCTTTACAAAGAATATGCATGTACTCAAACATAGTGTTAGTGAGCCCTTCTCACTATATGGCAGTCCCTTCTTTGCCAAACTCGTAGCACTAATGGTGAGACTCAATCCTATAGCAGCTCTGACTCCATTAAAATCTCAACAACAAATAATCATACCACAACAATGGTAAAGGTCAGGAGTGGAAGTAACTTGACCTTATTTCGAGCAGTGAGAAAGCAATCTCAAAATGAAAATATGTCTGTCTTGTAGATGATAAAATTCAAATGACAAGATTGATACAATAAGCACAACATCAAGAGTACCTTCAGTCCTGGATAGCTGTAGATGTCAAGTCAAGAATGCATCTACAGAACTCACCCACAAACCATGACAATATTGTTGCACTTCCTTGGATGGCACCACGACTTGGATAGGCAATCGGTCCTTCCACAACAAGGAATATCTCCAGCTGATAAACTTCCCATACATACTGTAACTCAATTTTCTTCTCTTCTGCGTCCTCTATACAAAAATATCATGCACCTCTATAATGGATACAACCTTTTTGTCAAAGGTTTAATTTCTTCTCAAATGATTCGCTGGCCTCCACAGTTCTGCCCACAAGGCAGTATTGATCTTCTCTTCAAGGATGATTCAGTTTCTCTTTAGGGTTACGGCCGTATGCCCTAGCTACACGGGTTCCTTTCGTGACTTTACCTTCAGTGCTGCCTCCCTCTTTTCCGCTCGCGTTCTTCTTTTTTGTTGCTGCGGATCTCCTCAAGGCCACGACCTTCTGCTGCTGCACGGATTATCTTCACGGCTTCCCTTTCTCCTTTCTCTGCACACTAGCAACCACCTCTAGGGCTCACGACCCTTCCTCAAGCCATCGGCGTGACCTATCCCATTGCACACGGGACCTCCCCACAAATCAATGGCAAACAAAACTCACAATTTTTAGTAGTGCAAACGTCTTTTAATGGTTGAAGTACATGACATACACAACCGGCCGACAATGATTACATGCATAGTTTCTGTAGGGACCAATACGTCTTCCCAAAAGAAAAACGCAACCCTCTTCGATTTCTTCGTCTTTCCTCACTCTGCGGCCTGTTCTCTGCTCACGGAACTCTCCACGGCATGTTCACGGCTCGACTTCAGTGCGGCCTTGAGTGAGTTCTGGCCTCCACGACATTTCCCAAAAGGTATCTGCGTCTTCTCCACCCGGAGCGGCCTGCACAAGATGTGATATAGCCCTCAAACAATCTCGACCCCTCTTCCCTCCAAGTGGCAATCGACCCTCTGGAAGTGATGATGTATTTAGTCGTGAACTCGGTTGTCTCAAAAGACTCAAAAGATGACAGTTACAATAATGCAATCACTCTAGCTAGCAGATAACAGTGGCCACAAAAAAAAAATGTTCCCTCCAATGGCATTCAAACCACAAGGAAATGTCTTCAGCAATGCAGAACTCGGTCCAAGCAAGGAAATTGCCCCAAATAGAAACTAATGAAAAATCGCCACATATGCTCCAAAGGAAACCCTGACTAAATTCCCTCAGGCTGGCAAGATCTACAGCTCTGATACCACTGTAATATCCCAGATTCGGGATGATCACAAAATCTATGAAATTACCAACATTCATCAATTTTACATTGATTTATAACTTTTACCAGCAACATGTGTTCTCCTAGACATTTCATCAAACACTTTAGACACATTCCATAACACATCACAATGGCGAGATAATATCGACACCTTTATTATTACTAACAAAGAGTAAACAGTACAATAACTATGGCTGTGATATCAGCTACCAAAATACACCCAACAAGAACCCGAAAGGTGATGCCAACCCAGATGATGAAGCTCCAATGAAGACCCTGAATGAATCCTCCCCCTTTGTCTAGCTAGGGTGGGTCCGTCACACCATCAAAACTAAACCAAAATGGATGGATAGAGTTTGCCAACCCCAAACGAAAACTCTAGGCTAACCCCTAGACGGTCTTAAGAACAAATCTCCAAAATACTCAAGCATCCTTTTCCCTTTGCGTCCGCCTCCTTTTATCCTTGAAAAGTCTCCAATACCATGGGTAAATACCATGGGCCAATGAAAACCATGTTCTATTATCTACTTTTTGCCCAAACAGTAGAAACCATGCACTGGGTAATTATTACTTCCCCTTAGCCAATAATTATTTTCTCCTTATTTGTCACCATTAATAATTTTCTAAATTCTTCTTAGGTGACCTTGGTCTATTTTCCTTAGGCTAAAATTGGGGACATGACACATCTGACCATGGGAGGAACCAATCCTACATCCATGTCAGAAGGGCTCTCGGACTCATCACTTTCCTTTGGAGGGAACCTCGATCTGGAGAACACCAAGCTTCTCCCTGAAGTACTCAAACTTCACTATGGCTAATGGGTTGGTCAACACATCAGCTATATGTTCGTCTGTCGCAACACATTGGAGCTTTACTGCTCCTCTCTGCACCATATCCCTGACATAGTGATATTTGATCTCGATATGCTTCGACTTGTCATAGAACACCGAGTTCTCAAACAACTTCACACAACTTTGGTTGTCGCAATATATACAAGTAGCATCCAACTGGAGATCAAACAAATCAGACAGTAGCTTCCTCAGCGATACTGTCTCACAACTAGCTCAACAAGCTGTGACATACTCTGCTTCAGCTGTACTCAATGCCACGCAAGACTGTTTCCTGTTAAACCAAGAGATCACACCTGATCCCATATTGAAGCAGCACCCTGAAGTGTTATTCCTATCCATGGCATTGCTTGCCCAATCTAAATCAACATAACCTTCCAAGTTAATCTTCTGATTCGCCTCATACTTGATCCCATAATCAACTGTACCATTTAGGTACCTTAAAATATGCTTTGCAACAATCAAGTGAACATGTCTAGGATCTGTCAAGAACTAGCTCAATGTGTTCACAATAAAGCAAATATCTGGTCTCGTATTTGTCAAGTACATCAAGGACCCAATTAACTGACGATACATCGTAGCATCAACCGACTATGATGAAGCATCACTTAAAATCTTCAAGTTCGATGCCATAGGTATGGTCATGGCCTTGCAGTCCATCATCCCGAACCTCTTCAGGATCTCTACTGCATACTTCCCTTGTTCCAAGGTGATTCCATCCGCATTCTGCCACACCTCCATGCCTAGAAAGTAGTGCATCATACCCAAGTCCTTCATTTCGAACTTGGCAGCAAGCTTCCTCTTTGTATCAACAATCAACCCATCTTCACCTGTTACAAACAGGTCATCTACATACAGTAAGAGTATCATTGGATTCCCTTCTTCAACCTTGTAGTAACAAGGTTGGAATCTGCTTTACCCTTGGTAAAGCCTAGAGCCATCAGTAAGTTGTCCATCCTGTCGTACCATGTTGAACCTCAGGATCTTCTGCATTCACTCCCTCTAAAGCGAAGCATCATTCTCCCTTTGTCTTTCGTACTCTATGCACTGAAACATTATGTACCAGAGTGACAAGTAGCTTCCTCTGCTACTAATATTCTTTGTATCCATCTAGGGTCCCTAGATTCCAAAATCCTCTATCTTGAACCTTTTCAAAAGTCCTTCTCGCACCCATGTGTGAGCTTGTCATCTTCTTCAAGCTCCTCATGTATGTATTATCCCATGGGTGTCCTCTGAGCTCGTACAAGGTCTTCTTTAATTTGCACACGAGTCTGCCTGTCATGTGCCTCAACTCCCACTGGATGCAAATGTCTCTTTGTAGTCTATGCCTTCTTTCCCTGAGAAGCCTCGTGCTACGAATCATGCCTTGTATCCCACGATGTTGTCATCAACTGCATGTTGGATCTTGTAGATCCATATGGAAGATACTACGGACTTCCCTTCATGTCTCGATGCCACATCCTAGACATCATTCTTCCTGAACTGGTACTCGCATTCCCTTTCTTCTTGGCTTCTTCTTCATACCTGGAAGGTTCTTCATCAATTATGTCGCTCAACAGTGTTACATAACTGCATTGTGTCTAAGAACTCTTCTTTGAAAGTATCGTCATATTATTCATCATCTTGGATTCTTTCTTGAACTGTCATCACTTGTTCTTCGGAACAAGTCTCATCCTTCTTTTCTTGTAGGCGATTGTACGTGATCTTTCCTACAAGTCAAATGCATTAGTTGTATGGTTAGAAACATTTCATAAGGTATGTTCATAATGAAAAATTCTTTTGCATTAAAATATATTCATGCAACTATTTTATCCAATACAACATTCATCCATATCTTACGGAAACTTTTCTAGATGCCTTCCATCTCTACCAAGAAATCATTGAGATTGTGCACTAATCCAATATGTCAGCAAAGAGGTTTCGTTCTAGATAAGTAGCAATGGAGAGTTGTATAGCACCATGAGCTACTTACCCATCACATGCATATTAGTAGTATATTGTCATTAATGCAAACATTCTATCATGCATAACACATCAACTGAATATAAACAAATGCATAACGAAATAATATCATGAACTGACAATTGAATACTTATCTGTATTTGTTTCGTGGATAGACTCCTTCTTGAGCCTTCGGCTTCATTATCTTCTTCATTCATCATTTCTTATCCAAATGATAAGATGGATAAGAGGTTCTTCAAGAGTCGAGTCCTTCGTATTCCTCATCGCTTGAGGGATCTTCTTTGGATGGTGAGAGCTTGATCTTCAGTTGCTCCCATCTTCTCTTCTCTTATTATGAGTCGAGCTTCATCTTGTGTGTACTCTTCCCAGAGTCTACTGAAAGTAATCACTTCCTTCTGGCACACATTCCTCGAATGAATGAATCCCACGATCTTGGGAGGTGATTCAAAGTGGTTATCACAACTTCTGCATTCTCCACTTCTTCTTCTACTGCTTCAAGTTGTTTTTTGATTTGAGAGACCCTTGTAAAGTATGACTGCATGGTCTCTGCATTCTAGATCTTCACATTCTTCAACTATTTTCTCAAAGTCATCTTCTGATTTATGTTCTTCCCTTCAAATACCTTCGCCAAGGAATCAAACATCTCTTTCGGTGTCTTTAGGGAATACACTTGTAGTATAAGGTGATCCGGGATTGAATCAGCAATGATCTTCTTGGCCTTAACCAAGTTCTTCTTGTGTAAGGCTTTTAGCCTCATCTCCCTCTAGAACTGAAACCTTTCCACTTATGTAGGTGTCCAATTTCATTTTCTTCAAGAACAAGTGAGATCCACTACTTCCATGCTTGGAATTTGTCAATTTCACCAAGCTTGTCATCAAGTTGGTGTGACTAGTCATTTAGAAATGAGAACCTCAAATGTAAATAACAAAAGATTAGATCTTACCGATTTAAGGTGTCTGTCTTGGTTTCGGAGCTCGTTGATCTAGAGTTTGTCAGAGAAACCCTAATTTTCAAAACTTGGAATCTTTCAGATCTAATTGGATAGAAAGATAGACCTCTTCAATGTGAGTTGTCCAATGTACTCATTTTCCGGAAACATTGGAGGAAAGCTCTCGAAACAGGAAGCCCTAGTTTACTAATTTCTTCTGCAGAAATGCCCGATACTGTTTATGCAGTATCTCCAAAATTACTGGTCCTCTGTGTCTGAAATTTCGTAATGAGGTAACCTCATCTGTCCTCTTTCCAACACCACAGGTTTGACCAGAATTGGTTTCACCAATTGGGACTTATGAGAGTTTTCTCAAGGTGACTTATTTCAGGACTGTTCAGCATAGCGAACTTGTACAGATTGCCACGTGTCACTATTTCACCTTCGGGTTCTGAAACTTTTACCACATAAAGTACAGTCTGTACCCTGTCTGGAACATCTTGCAAAATTTCATTTGGATCTTTGTAGCCCAAGATATTGCAATTCTCCCTAGGTGTCATGTTTAGGGATGAATCCTAGAAGAGGCTGGAACCCTGATTTGGAGGAATCATATCTCCCATAATACAACGAATTTGAGGCTAAAACTTTTACACATGGTACATCAGGAATTTATCTTCGCCTTGTGAAAGTTTCAGCTCCTGAGCCTTCTCCAATCTCAAAATATAGTGAATGTACCAAAACTACTAGTTTCAGTATTTTAGGGTTTTTCAGGCTCGAAGTCAAACTAGGGTTTGACTTTCCCGGTGTTTCACCCAACCAAAAATCTCGACTCAGGTCTCTAAACTTCGATTTTGATAAGGAGAGCAATCCTATGTCGGGCTCACTCAAAAATTCCTCTTCTGTAAAAAGCTCTAATTTCCCACAGCAAAAATTGAAAATGCCCATAATCAAATTCTGCTTTGACAGAAAGATGTGCCCTTCAATGGAGGTTCAGCCTAGCCTCCTTTCGCTGATGGATTGTGGAGAGAGACCAAAAAAGTAAGAAGCCCTAGCTTCTGCAGCTGCACAGCGTCTTCTTCTCAGGTTAGCTCTGATACCATGTTAGATTTTTTATCATTTAAGCAATATGATCTAGGATCTTATCTGAGAGAATAACATGAACAGTAAAAATCACAAGAGACAAGAGACAGAATTTTCCTCAGGGAAACCATAAAGAAGAAAACCCCGCAACTTCCTCAGAGATAGAATGAGCACCAATTGCAGCAGTAAAACCCGAAAACATAAAGATGATCTCCAACAACTGTTCTCTCTCTCACTTGAGAGAGCTTCTCCCCTCTCACTCATGCGCCCCAGTGAGTGAGTGAGTGTGATAAATACAGAGAGGCTCACTCTCTATTTATATTCTTTCGTTCACTTAATGTCCACTCCAACAAGTCGACCTCACTTAACAATTACTTACCAGGGCCAACTTCTCTAGGAGAGTCTAATAACCCTAGTGCCCCACAACTGTGGAGACTTTGCCCTCCGATCAACAAGGAGAGTTAACCTCAACTCAATTGTGGGGACTATTGCCCCAACTTACAATGGAGGGTTAACCTCAATGACTTTACATGACTTGTTTACATTATTGAATCTCCTGATAAGAACATCGAGGCATGACATGACTCAATTACATTACAGATACTTCCCGGAATAAACATCGGGGTACAATACATAAAATATACAAGTGAATACATTCCGAAGTTACAAATACATCAACAATTTCAAAATTCAACGTTTCAAATATGATAATGTGATATTAATATAGCATGATTCATAGTCAAAAAATGTTAAAATTACAAAATATGGGCTCAGCGAAAAAGAATCCTCATAATCATTGTCTCTGTCCTCCACATCCTCCGATGAAATCTCACCTAAGCTAGCCCCCCATTTAATTATTAAAGGCACTGCCAGAACCTTGGCCAGAAGAATTTTCAATAGCAGGATGGTCACTAACAAAACCAGCAGGCAAAACACCCTAAACCAACCCTGGGACCTTGTTTCGTCTCTTTTTGGAAGGGTCACTGTTTCGTCTCTTTTTGGAAGGGTCACTGGAATAAAATCCCACTGAAAAGTTAGCCACCAAAAATCTAGGGATATCCAAGTCTCCACCTTAACGATTCACATCCCACAGAAGGCCCGTCTTTATAACCACCCTTTAATCAAGATAAGCCAAAGATCTGTGCAAATGTTACGCATGTAACTTCAAATTATATTCTCCAAGCATTAAAGTGAAAACTACAGCTGTGTTAGGCCT
Organism: Pseudotsuga menziesii; assembly: GCA_001517045.1. Taxonomy (NCBI): domain Eukaryota; kingdom Viridiplantae; phylum Streptophyta; class Pinopsida; order Pinales; family Pinaceae; genus Pseudotsuga; species Pseudotsuga menziesii. The sequence goes on from LPNX010379189.1 coordinate 147,479, forward strand.
ACTAATGCATTTGTAAAGCGTGGAAGAAAACAAAAAAAGGGGAGGCGTTGAGGCCTCCCAAGCAGCAATTAGCTGCGGGAAGGTTGTGTGGGACCCAGTCTCCTCTTTCCCTCCATTGCTTTTTCTTCATTTTTTGTTTTCTGTAGAGCCATTTCCTGCAGCAGGAAATGGATCTTGAATATCAAGTTCCACTTCCTTCTGTAGGGAACACTTCCTATGCAATTAATACTGTCGGATCCATTTGCTGCTACCATAAACAGATCCGGCAAAAAACAGGCCAAATCCAGCATGGAGAAGTAATACACCAGATCCAATCCACTTCAGATACCTGTTCATCACTCTAGGTTCACGAATCCAGTAACTTTGATGATGTCACAAGCAATGTACATGGTTCAATTTGAAATGCCTGAATATTCTGACTTGTTTAGTTTTGTGCTTGGCGTATAAAATAATAAATATCAATTTAATCATGAAGTGGTGGGATCTAGGAATCTGGGACCATTCTTTATGTTTAAATATCTCTTATCAGATTACTCGAGGTGGAAATCAGACTTATCCTTTTTACAGACCTGCATGAACCTTGTTTCTCCTTTGATGTGAATGCAAACCTTCTTTTGAACTACATGTCCTTAATTGAAACTTCATATATTACACAACAGCTATTTAGAACAGACAAAAAAAATAAAATAGCCTTCATTTTTGGTTAAAAATAAAACTTGAAAAAAATATTCTTCTCTATTCCCCAAAACTTTCTCTATCTTCAGTAGTAGTCTTCCTCCCAAGATTCTAAGCTCGCTTTGTTAATTGAAAAAATCTCCTCGAAAATTTTGAGTCCCAACAATATTTTTTGCCATTTCCTACAATCATCAAGTTTTCCAAGAGGTCAAACATCAAAAACTGTAGTTTCTCTTTTTCAGATTTATTTACAGTATGTTGAAAAGCATCTTTCCCAATTTCTTGGATTCGTTATTCTCGACATTTTGTACTTGGAGAAATATCTTCTCCCTTCCCTTGGAACATGCTTGCTTAGCTATTCCCGAAAGAATCCTTCACTAAAAAAAGCTCATAAAATAGTGTTTCTTTATCTTAAATTCATGTTATACAGTACCAATATATGGTTCATTAAAATCAACTGACAGATCTGGAGAACATGTTTGTATAGATAGATTAATATAAAGACTCCATGAAGGGGTGGCAGGAGCAGGAGGGGAATGGACAAATAGAACTGTCATACTCATAGGGAGTTGGAATCACTACAAATGATCAACCAGAGATCTATACATTATATATGGGATCAGAGATTCTCAGATCTCTTTGCTTAACAAAATAATGATTATTGGAGTGACTCGCTCTTGGTTATCAAGCAAGCAAGGGAAATGAGCATCAAAGAAGGGACTGCTCAGAGCAGAATATTTCAAAGAATTGCATGGAATCTTGACAGACTGGATGAAGTTCAATTCTATCATGTCCAGAGGGCCACTAACGCATTCACAGATCGACACGCCAATGCAATAGTTTATTTAGAAAATGGGGTCCTGGTGAAAAATGGGGACCCTCCTGAACAAAGATGGATCCCCTAAGGTTCAACTAATGACGAATTTTTATGATATGAATTTTACTAAGTTCACCTTGGTTTATTTAGAAAAGAGAGGGAAATGGTCCACGTCTCCACTCCACCGCCAGCATGCAGGTCCTTTCAATTTATGGCCAAACGAGGGAGCCATAAAGCTCCCTCGTGCCTTACGCTCATTCCATTCTTTGTTGGATGTTCGAGCAGCTTCTTCCGAAAAGAATTTGCTTGCATAAACAGGCACAGAGGTGGGATTTAAGTTTGGCTTCCGGAATTTGGAGAGGCCATGGTTGACAAGAAGACTGTAGCAGCTTGGAGCGTCCTTCTAAGATCGCAGAACAGAGCCTTTCTTCGCATTTCAGTCTTTGACAGAGGTAAATCTTTTTTTCTCAGCTCTGTTTGGTGTTTCAGTTGGGCATTGATTCATTAAGCTATCCCTGGATCCTGTGGGATTCTCCAGCCTTTTTCGAAGGCAATCCAGTGATTTGTTTGGGTTCCAACCTCTCTATTCAAGGGTCATTACAGTTGAGTTTAGGCCTGTGCTAGAAACTTTCTGTCATGGGTTTGTTTTTTCAGTTTGAATCCTGACTCTTCTCTGTTGAACATGGCTAGCGGCCCATCTTTGGAATTCTCTGAAGGGGAAGGATAATGGGAAATTTAAAAATCCTAGGATGCGTGACCAGCCACCTTGAGGACATGCGTCAAGCTATATAACACTTGACCGTCCATCTTGAGAAACAAAAGAATAAACAGGGAGTTCTGGAGAAAGATCTGAAGTAGAAGAGTAAGAGATTGGATAAGTTCTCTTCTGACACTCAGATGCATTACAATATCATCCTTGGTTTTGCACATGGCTAACGCTCTGTCACAAGACAGCCAGTGATTTCTACAGGCTCTAAGCATTCCAAGGAGGACAGTGCAACAAACCGCTAAAGCAGTGATTGAGCAGACTAAGGGATTTCAAGGACCTGTCAATGAAGATCAGTTCATGGAGGAAGGCCACAGTGGCCATCGATTTAGTTAATTTTATCTATCATTTATATATTTCACTTCTGTGTTTTTGCTTGGACAGTTTGTCAAGGATCTTTAGCTTTCAGGCATGTAGGAAAGTAGTATATTTGAACATTTTGGAACAATCTGTGGGAAGTTTTTTGTTTCATTGCTCTACTTCTAAGAACAATTTTGATATGGAGATGGAATATATGAATTGTTTTTTGGCTGTTTGAACTTCCACAGCCATGTTTAATATAAAAATTACACCCGTTCTCATCTTTAAAAAAACTTAAGACACCAAGGAAATGCAAACCCATCAGGATAGAAATCTGTAGTTGTTTACAAAGAAATCAAATTCTAGAATTCAACCAAAAGTGAGACGCACCATGCTCGAAATATACAAAAATTAAAGGGATGCCTCCAGAGTTTACTCATAAAAGCAGAAGACATTAATACAAATCAAATACAATGTGCAATGACAGCATTTTTTCTAGATCTATCTAAACATGCTTAGCTAAGAGAATGACTTCTGAAATGATCCACAAATAAAAATATAACAATGATACAACAAAAATTACGTGTCCACCAAGGACAGATATGCCTTTTGAACCATGTAAATTTCTAACCAATATGAAACAGACACCTGACAAATTATTCATCATCTTTATAAGGGTATTCTTCAGGAACTTGCTCTAGAAGTTTCAACTTCAATTCATATGCATCGTCTCCACAAAGCATATCCCGAACCCATCTGACTTCAGTTTTCATTGATACCTGCAATGACAACAGATGATTCCAATATATTTATTATTTTCTGCTGGTGCACCTTTTTCTTAAATATGTCCTATATTTACAGATTAATATTTACAAAATGTAAAGCAATATACTGAGATTATTTTTAAGCATTTCTAAATCTCTTTATGATGAAATTTTACCTAGGAAGTGTTTGTCCATTCATGCCTTGAGATGGACAAAGACACTTTAAAAGTGGTTCCTAGCTTATTTAAAAATGTGAATGAATTTATTTATTAAAGCGACTTTTAAAGTGAGTTTAAGTCATTAATTATTTTAAAAGTGACTTTATGAGAATTAAAAGGTGGGTGAGTAATAAATTCTCATTTAATATTTTTTTTAAAAGTGATTTTAATGAGAAAGTGAGATGAGCCGTAGATCTCATTTAGTTGGTTTTTAATCTAAGCCATTGATTTTGGGATGGAAGTTACTGAAACAAAAAGGCTAGGGAAAGGCAAAACCTAATTCAATGTTCACATTCCAAAGAGAGAATTTGTGGAGAGAAGAGAAAATAACCCTTGAGAAAATTTTGAAATGGCTGAGTTAAAGGCTGAAGATCAAAACTGAGGACGCATTTTCTAAGGCAAAATTCGATATAGCAGACCATACAGGAAAAATCGTATAGCAGGCACACATTTCAAGAAGAAGACCATACTGTACCTGTCTGTAAAGCAGCAGAAAAATCAAGGCAGCAGGACACAATTTTCGAGGTAAAAGTACAGCAATTAATGCTGTCCATACATCACAGATTTTGAGGAGCTGGGCACATTTTTTGAGACAGCAAAACAGCAGTCTATACAGCACATAAAATCGAGGTCATACAGCTGTTCTGTACAGTCGCACGTGTGAGGCCATACAGCACGTTTTTCAAGGAAATTTTGTGCAGCAATTTGTCAATGAGATATTGGCACGAATTTCGAGAAGAGAGATAAGTACTATTGTTATAAATTTGTACTTTGCCAGAATAAATAAAATTCTTTCTCATACAGGTTTTCCGTTCGAAGTTTTTCCTGGACCATTTTGGTCAAAATTCTGAGTCTTAAATTTTCACATGTGTTGACTGAAATATTTTTCTGAGTAAGAAAAGTAGGGCTGTCATTAAAATTTCTGAGTTGAAAAAGTTGAAAAATATCTCATGTGTTTCAAGTTTACAGTTAAAATTTTAATTTTGCATGAACATGCATGATGGGGTTTGAGCATTAAACCATATGCAGCGAACTGAAACTGAAACCGGGTTGGGGTTACAAAAAATTTCATGGTATCAAAAGCAATGTTGAAGGCTGAAAATTACACTCATAAATAAATTTCAGACTTGGGGAAATAAGGGAAAACAGGGTTTTGAGAAGAAACAGGTTCTTGGCCTTATTTGCAGTGATGCCTACCAGACTTAGGCTAGAGGACAGTATGGGTGGGGCAGTTAATTTTAGCCCTTGGAAGGCTAGAATTGTCTTGATATTGTAGAAGAATGAACTATGGGACATAGTGAATAGTACCATTGCTCATCCTGTCACTCTTCCTACAGTTGCAGCTGATAAGGCCGCATTTGATAAACAGGACATTAAAGCAAAAAGAATCATACTTGATGCCATTAAAGACCATATCATACCACATATTTCTGGGAAAGACTATGCTCATCAGATGTGGACTGCTTTGACAAACCTTTACCAAAGTTCCAATGAAAACCGAAAATGGTGTTAAGGGAGAAACTGAAGAGCACTAGGATGAACAAGGGGGAGAACATAGTCCCCTATCTTACCAAGATTACACAAGTTCAAGATAAGCTTGGAGCAGTGGGAGAGAGGGTGTTGGATGCGGAGTTGGTTTGCGTGACAAAGCCATGGTTTGTTTTTGTTGAGTCTGTTGTTGCTCGTGAGCACATGCCTACATGGAATCGTCTTTGGGATGATTTCATACAGGAGGAGACCTACAGGTCATATGTACAGGGCAGTACATCTCACAGCAAGGAGGATGAGGAGAATGTGGCATTAGCAATGAAGGGGAAGAAGAAGAAGTCTGAGAAGGGTTCCAAGGGTGGAACCAAGCAACAGGATGGCGAGAAGAAGGACATGAGCAAAGTGAAATGCTTTGCTTGTCAGAATTTTGGGCATTATGTTGGACAATGCCCAAACAAGAAGAAGAAGAAACAACAAACAGCAGCTTTAGCAAAGATTGACGAGTATGTTGCTAGATTCGAGAGAGAGTTTTCTCTCTTTGCTGGTGGTTGTAGAGAGAGAGCATCATCCATCACCAGCAAGGATATTGAGGACCAGACAAAGCATTCTATGATAGTTGGGCATTCACTAAGTGCTTCCACTACATCCTCCACATGGTACATTGATAGTGGAGCTCTGAGTCATATGACAGGTGTTCGAGATATGTTCACATAAATGCCAAAGACAGATTTGGAGTTGGAGGTTGTATTGGGTAATGATACAATGGTGAGAGCAGTTGGGCATGGGATAGTCCGCTTTGACAGGGAGTCCATGGAGCCCATGTTACTAAGGGATGTCTTGTATGTCCATGGGCTGAAGAAGAATCTTGTTTCAGTTTCCACGATCGAAGACAGAGGCCATGGGGTATATGTCCTAGATGGTAAAGTGTACATCTTTCCCAAAGCAGAGGGTCCATCTGCTTCATATGCGATTAGAGTTAGATGCCGAAAACTGTACAAGCTTCTCTTCCATCCACATCATGCATTGGCACACACACATAGGAGTGCGCTGTGTGAGTTATGGCACAAGAGGATGGCACACCTTCATCATTCAGCTCTAAGGATGCTGAGAGACATGACCACAGGTTTTCCAGATTTCAACACAGAGCAAAGTGGTGTATGCAGAGGGTGTGCTTTGGAAAAGCACACCGAGACTGTTTTTCTGAGCAGTGACAGCAAGTCAGAGGGAGTGCTTGATTTGATTCATTCAGACTTGTGTGGTCCCATGTCTTCTGCCTCATTGACAGGTTTTGAGTACTACATCACATTCATCGATGACATTTCTAGGAAGACCTGGATCTACTTTCTGAGAAGCAAGAAGTCAAAGGAGGTCTTGCTTCAGTTCCCAAAGTTCAAAGCTCTTGTGGAGAACCAGACAGGAAAGAAGATCAAGGTGCTCAAATCAAACAATGGGGGTGAGTATACTTCCCATGCAATCGATGAGTTTTGTAGATAGGAGGGCATTAGGAGACAGTTGACAATTCTCTACACTCCACAACAGAATGGAGTGGCTAAAAGGAAGACTCGTGCTATAGTGGGTGCAGCTAGAGCCATGCTGCATGATCAAAGTCTTCCCTTCTTTCTATGGGTTGAGGCATGTAGTACAGTTGTTTTTGTACAAAACAGGAGTCTGCACCGTGCCTTGGGGTGCAAAACTCCCAAGGAGATGTTCACCAGGAAGAAGCCTTAGATAGGCCACTTCCGTCGTTTTGGATGCCCTACATATTCCCATGTCCCTTCTAAGAAAGAGGACAAAGTTGGAGGCTACTGTAGAGAGGGGCATTTTTGTTGGCTATGACGAGGTTTTGAAATCTTTCCAAATATACCTTCCTGTACAGAGAAAAGTTGTGGTGAGGAGGGAGGTGAGATTTGAGAGGAGCGGGCCTTCCAAAAGTCCCAAGAATCAAAGGAGGAGCAACAACAGATTACTACTCCACTGGTGACAACATCACTGAGTTCAGCGAGTCAAGGCACTGGGTCATAGGTTTCAGGAGTGATTGGGTCACAGGTTACAAGATCATTAATTTCAGGGACATAGTCTACAAGGACTTCTGGTACCGAGACAGGTTCACGGGTTTCACCCCAATGTGATTCGGGTACCAACGATTCAAGTTCAGGTTCACCGGGCACAAGATCTCAAACCATAGGTACTTTTTCAGGGAGACATTCATTAGATGAGGATGTAGAGGAGGGTCGGCCACAGGATGCGATTTCCAAGAAGAGAAAGCCAAGTTGATTTAAGGAGCTTGTGAAGGAAGCAGAGGAGTCTGTGGGGCCACCCAAGAGGGAGGTCAGAGAGAGCAGGGCACCAGAGAGATTTTCCAATTATTTGGCACAGGTGACCAGCTTACGTGAGTCCGAGCCTACTACTTATGAGGAGGCATCCGCACATCAAGTTTGGAGACATGCCATGATGGAAGAGTACAATTCAATCATAAAGAATGATGTGTGGGAGGTGGTTTTGAGACCATAGGGAAAGTCAATTGTGACTTCCAAGTGGCTCTATAAAATCAAGCATGCTGCGGATGGCAACATCGAAAAGTATAAATCTCGATTTGTAGCACGTAGGTTCTCACAGGTAGAGGAAGTTGATTATGATGAGACCTTTGTGTTGGTTGCTATATTCTTTTCGATCAAAGCAATGATCTCCATTGTTGCAGAGATGGGTTGGAGGATTCATTAGATGGATGTGAAGACCGCTTTTCTCAACAGTCTTCTACAGGAGGAGGTATATCTAGAGCAGCCACAGGGCTTTGAGATTCATGAGAGAAAGTCTTATGTATGCAAGATGAAAAAGGCCTTGTATGTTCTGAACCAAGCCCCTTGAGCTTGGTACTCAAGGATTTATTCATATTTGCTTCCGATTAGGCTTTAGAAGGGTGAGGTTGATCCCAACCTATACTTCATTGTGGTTAAGGGTGATCCACTCATTCTTCTGCTATATGTTGATGATATTTTCATTACAGGAGGAGAGCACCTGATTGAGGCATGCAAGAAAGATGTTACTTCAGAGTTTGAGATGACAGACCTTGGGTTGATGCATTACTATTTAGGCATGGAGGTGTGGCAGGAGGATGGGCATGTTTTCCTGGGGCAAGGAAAATATGTTGCAAATATTCTGAAGAGATTTCAGATGGAGGACTGCAAGCCCATGTCCACACCCATGATCACCAACTGGAAGAAGCTTCATGCTTTTGAGGGAAAGTTGGTGGATCCTACTTTGCATCGTCAACTTATTGGTTCGTTGATGTATTTGAACAACACCAGACCAGATATGAGTTTTGCGGTGAACACTCTCAGTCAATTCATGGTGGAGCCCAGGACAATGCACTGGACAGCCGCAAAACACATTTTGAGATACCTTGTTGGGACTGTAGACTATGGTCTAGACTACAGGAGGTCAGGTGGAGTGGGCTTGGTTGGTTTCACGGATTCAGATTGGGCAGGCAGTGCTTTGGACGGAAGAGCACTTCCAATTGTTGTTTCAGTTTGGGCTCGATTGTTGTGTCGTGGTTCAGTGGGAAACAAAAGTTCATTGCTTTGAGTTCTGCAGAGGTTGAAGACATGGCAGCTAGTCAGGCTAGTTGCGAAGCATTGTGGCTTCACAAGTTGATGGTAGACTTATTTGGTCAGGAGTTGAGGCCTACTATTATTCATTGTGACAATCAGAGTTTCATTGGGCTCTCTGAGAATTCAATGTTTCATGGCAGGTCAAAGCATATTGAGATCATATATCACTTCATCAAAGACTATGTCCAGTCCAATCAAAGAATTACTGTGTGTCTCATGCAAGTCTTGAACATGTGGGGAGGGGAGACGATGTGGGGGTGGCACTCTTGACAACATTAAGAAAAACACTAGACTCATCAAAGATTCTATCTTCATATAAATTATTCTTGAAATTTCTCAAATTCTAGCAAGCTTTGAAGTGGATTGAATGCAATCTAATGAAGTAAAATTGTCATGTCATGTATCAAGGGAAGGAGAAAAATACCGCTCATTCAAAAACGACACAGAAAAATTTAAGGCTCCAGTAGCCCTCAAAATTTTGTGAACATTTCCACCACTGACTAAACTGTGGCAGTCTATAGAAGCATCTTTTGCAGAATTCTAATGCGAAGGGTGTCTTGTTAAAGACACCATTTTCTTTCTTTGCATGAGCGCACATGATTCTACATGACTAGGTGAATATACATGATATATTTGTTGTAGTAGTTGCATGAGGATCATCCTCATAGGTCGTGTAATGTCCCTACTTGGAATTTTGGAGAAAAGTGCAATTCATGCAATTTTCGTGCTTTCCTAATCAAGACTGTAGGGGGTTCCAACCGACTCCAAATGGTCTCGAATTTTAAATGTAAGGGTATGGTGAGTCTTACAACATCCCAACATGATCTATGGATGCTTTGGATCAGACTTTAGGCCTCTGCATATTGGTTTGGGGCTAAGGAGAAACAATGCACTTTTACTAGGAAATTGTGTTCAAATCCCCCCAAGGGTGAAGGCCCAACTAGCTCTCCGACTCAAGTACGACCCTCCCAAATTTCAAAACAGAGTATGGGAATGAGTATCAGACATCAATGGTTGTCCTTAATCATGGTTATGAAGTTCTGCAAACATATTATGATTTGCAACATTTGTAGGGTAACTTTCATGGAAATTGCTCAAGGGAAATTGCATTACTAGCTCGACTTTGACAAATGAAAAGTAGAATATATGGTTCTGAGAGTAATATGAAACATGGTGGTAATATATAGAATACAAATGTCTTCCCCAATAGCATAAAACAAAGGAAAACCGGCATACAAATATGATACAAGACTCCTTCAAGGTTGAATCCAAAGTCATGGAAACTAGTGATTCAATGGCATGAGAATGCAAGCTTTTCATGCATGAGTTTCTTGGATTTCAAGCCACAGAGAATATGGAAATGAAATTACAGAGTAATACATCATATATGGTTGTCACAACATCATCAAACTCAAAGAAGAGTCCTCATACAAATCTGGTATAAAACTACTTCAAGATTGAAGCCTAAATCCATGAAAACTAGTGATACAATGGCATGAGAATGCAAGCTTTTCACACAGGAGTTTCTTGGATTTTGAGTTGCATAGCATATGGGCATGAAAGTACAGAGCATTACATAATATATGGCTTCCCCAACATCATCAAACTCATAGAAATGTCCTCCTACAAATCTGATATAAAGCTACTTCAATATTGATGCCAAAACCATGAAAACTAGTTATTCAAGAGCATGGGAATGCGAGCTTCTAACATATGTATTCTTGATATTTTGACTTACAAAGCATATGGACATAAGAGTACAAAGCCATACATTATATACCCAAGCTTGGGCATCAAATATCATCAGCAAAGTGCAAGCACCACTCCAATAAGTGCGCCATCAAATGAGAGTGTGGGGGAATGGAGAAAAAGGAATGAGAGAATAGGGAGATAGATGACAATTCAACTGTATGGACCTTCTACCTACAACTAAAACTCTTTCACTAAGCTCCAATGAGAGGTCTGAATGGCCTCTCCATCAACCAACTTGGAAAGGAATCCAACTCCCTCGAAATTGGTTCACAAGCAGGGAGAGTGAACACTCACTGTTCAATGGACAAGCAAAAGCTCTCCAAAATGCCAAAAGACAATTAACAAATGATCAAAATCTATTCTCCTTCCTCATGACATCCTTTTATTAACTTCATGAGGCCTCCTAAGGTCGTATTTCCTTCCATGGGATTCCTCTAAGTCATCTTAGTGGTTTAGTAACCCTCATGACACTTGTCTTCGTCTTCATGCTCCAATTCTTTCCCTAATTCGAATGGCTGCCTCTAACTCCCAAATTCGACCTCTTGGTGGCTATTTTTAGCCCTGTCATGCCAGATTTGTCATATGTCTGCAATCACGTCCGAATTTGTCATAGAATCTTTCATCATTTATTGTCATAGAGTGCATGGAATCTCCTTCCAAGTGGCAAACATTGTCTTCAGTCTCTTCCTCTTCCATGGGAGTTACTCTCATTTACCAATTCAAATTCCTTGGCTCATTATATGCTATTTAACACCACATCACCCTCCAATAACATTGCATTACCCATGTGTTCAAATTTGGATGAATATCATGCCAAGTGTGTGGGAAATCTAGCGTCTTCATGAACCCATGCCACCTTAGTTTCTTAGCATTTATCATTCATGTGACCCATTTAAATGTGAATTTGGTAAACTAAAGTCCTTTTAGATCCCATAGCCCCTCGTTACAAAATTTATGTCTCCATCTCAACCTAGGGAACTCGTAGGTTGGTGAAACATTATATGCAAATAGTCTTATTTAGAAATTATTTAATTGGGGACATAACAGGTCGACCCTAAAAGAAACAAAATAAATAAATAATAAAAGAGATTTTTATTATTTAATTACAAGTCGGCCCCAGTAAAATAATCAAGTCAGACTCAGTTAAAAGTTGGACCAAAAAAGGGTCAAATCAAGTCAAGTCGGCTCAAAAAAGGGACCAATCAAGGTAGGTCAGCCCCAGGAAAAGTGTGAAGTCAGCTCCAATTAAATAGAGGGTGCCTACCCTCATTTTGGACACACTGTGACTTGAGCACTGCAGGACAAGTTCACCCTTTGCTAAGAGAAGTTTGCCCTTCGCTACTACAGTTTTGCTAAAGCTACTCTTCATTTCACCTTGCACTAATTGCCTGTTGCATTAGTAATTCTAGTTTATTGTCTAGTAATGCTAGTTTAGGGAGTGCCCTCACCCCCATTGGGTTGGAGAAGAGCCAACCAAAAGTGCAGAGGGAATTGGTGTGGTGACATTGGCCTTTCCTTTTGGTTCCCCTCGGCTAGCTTGCTTCTTCAGGACATCAATGACACATGCTAGTTTGGGCAGAGGACAGTCAACCAGACAAGTAGAAAACCAGCCAATACAGATCACCGTCATCGAATTTTCATGTTGAAGATGGCCAATTTGCAATGGGCAGCCAACTAGCAGGGCAGTAAACAAAGTTATGCAAGCTTCAAGATGAACTAGCATTAATCTATATTACATCTGAGTATGTGCATAAGGTATTTGAACTCATGCTATGCAATGAACACACTAGCCTTGTGAAGACTAAGCACGAGTTAAAATCTGTGGGGATTTTTTATGTTAACTAATCATGCATTTTTAAATTGATCTGATTTTGTACACGCTTTATACTGCCTTGGCTGGAAAGGGGTGGAGCCCATACCTGATCACCATGGATAAAGACTATAAAATTAAGAAACAAAACAGAGTAGAAAATTACAATGGCAGTGTAACTAACAGAGAAATGGTGAAGGTACTTCTAATATCTGATTTTGTTGCACTTTGAAGCTTGCAGGCCTGAGAAGTATTGATTTCCAGATGGACAGACTTATGCAAAATTTCACAGGGGGTGAAATAAAGGCCATGAAATTTAGCAACAAATCAGAGTAAAAAAATTGCAAATGGCAGTGTACCTGACAGAGAAATGGTTAAGGTACTTTTAATATCTGATTGTTTTTGCACTTTAAAGACTGCAGGCCTGAAAAATATTGATTTCCAGTTGGACAGGCTCGTGCAAAATTCAGACATTTTGAGGTTTCTCAATGGAATATGTTTATATTTCTGGAAAGTTAGATAGCAAATAATATTTATTGCAATGAACTTCCTATGTTTCTGACATTCGATGAAATATGATCTGAGAAATTCAAATCAAGAAACCATGTGATATAATTGCAAATAAAGCTTTGCAACAACATTATAAATAAAAGAGGTTTGCATTCACATATGCATCTTGCAAACTTAAAGCTTGTAAAGCAGGCTTCTCAATTTCTAAACTGAACTCTTACCATTTCAAGTGCTCCACGAATGACACCACATAATACGTTACAATAATAAAGGCCTTGACAAGTCTCAGGTAACTCAACAAAGTCCACAAGAGGATTATCCTCAAGGATAAGACTGCATTCAGTCCCATCTGCATCCCAGTTACCCACGCTTGCTGTCACCCCTAGGAACATTTTGAAGCCTACCTGTTAAAATGAAATAATTGTATCATGATTCAGATTCAGGAAGTATGTTTATTTGAGGAGCAAACACAAAAATTGCATAAAACAAAAATAAAAACATGATATATATTTCCCAATATTCAAGGAAAATCTAAAAAGTTGAGAACAAATTTTATGGGTTGATAGAATTGCATGTCGAGAAGTAAGAGATAAGTTATCAGACATTGTTAACTGCAGATAAAAGCAGGAAATGAGCAGGTAATTCACCTTGTACAAGGATAACTGTAAGTCAACCACCTGTTCAAGAGTGTAGTCACATGGAATATGTGAAGCAGGGCTCCACTGATTTAAGCAGTAATTCATGCCACGGGATAATTATGACAAGCACAGAGGGTCCATTAACAACATCACAATATTTGGTTTTAAATCCTCCAAGGCAACAATATCTTATAGTGAAAGGAAAAATAAAATAACAAATATTCTTAACTGTATGTCTAAAATTCTAAATCCTTGGACGTAACATACTCCTGTGCTCAAGTAATGGGAGAAGGGATTAGCACATGATGGAGGAGGACTTAAGTAAACTTCTTGGAGGAAGGCGAGGAGCTAGTGAAGTCTATCATCAGGTTGAGATAGGAATTACTAGTACAATGGCAAGAAGCTTAAGAACCAAAACTAGGGCTGGGAGTGGAGACAAAGTATAGGTCAAAAGTCTTCACAACAAAAAGGCCTTATACTTTCAAACCCTCACGTAACCAAGGCTTGTTAAACTAAGTGTCAGAGCCTTCCTTTACATTAGACAAAGAAAAAAAGATTACATATGGAGCATCTGGAAGTGAATGTCACATCAGGCTTAAAGTCAATTGAAGCTGAAGAGGTATGGGGGTTTGATCCAAAGCTTGATGGCAGAGGTTTTGAGGTTCTATATCTTACAGAAGTACAGAAGTACAGAAGTAAAAGAATAAAGAGTACAGGACAGACTGGAGGTGTCGCAGAGCAGATAGAGGAGAGGTATATGCAGACCTGCCCTCATCACACATTGGGGAATTCCCCTGCACTTGAACCCAAAGGAGATGTCAATATAGGGAAACTTCTAGACCCTGTTATTGTGAAGAAGACAAAGGATGGGAGGAGACCCAAGTGATGGCAATGTCCATGGAAGAGGTTTAATATTGTGTTCCCTCAATCTCAAGGGATTGGTGGGAGGGCGACAAGAGAGAACGGGCTTAGAATCAGAAGCTAGGCCAGCAAACAGAAGCAAGAAATGCATGAGGGTAAAACAAGACAAGGTCAAATTGACATGGTCAAGACAAGGTTATGGCGCTGAGAGAAAAAGCCCTAACTGGGAGGTTTTATGGTATGATGGTATCCAAGAAAGCTCTGTATCTATGCATGTAAATTTGTAAAAGGTGTGGGAAAAAGAAATATGTTATACCAATACATCATTAATTGTCCAAGGGTTGTTTGGCCTTCGAATTTCAGTATGGAGACAATGCAACAAACATTTTTCAAGAGAACTAGTTCTGGGGTTCTACGCTAAGTCACCGCATTCGGCGATTTTTCACCTTCGAAATCGAAAATCAACGAGTTTTTTAGGGAAGCGAACTAAATCTATTAAAATTGGCGATTTTAATCAATTGGTTAAACCCTCGTCCCTACCAAAACTACCTCCGCGACGTGTATTTTTACGAGTGAATCCATCTATTTCGGGATTGAAGCGGCCGAGCAAAGTTGTCGATTTTCATCCTGATTCGTGATCCGCGAGTGAAGATTGAACTCAGAACTGTGGAGGCTGTCGTTTTTCAGTGAGTTGCAGAGGGTTGAGGGCGTTGTCTTAAGGCAACGTTTCTCCCAACTCCAATGGAAAGTCGCACAAGGACGACTAAGTCTCGACTAAAATTTCAGGATTCTTCTATAGTAGCTGTAGCAGTGTCGACTCCCAAATATATAAATTCATAAATTGTGTTTTCATTGTTTTATTATTTTAAAATGGCACAAATTCTTTATAATATTACGATTATTGTTTTCTATATATATTTATTTTAGTTATTAGATTTTTAAAAATTGATAAATATATAAATATAAGCTTCGTCATTAAGGTTTTTATATTAAATAGTTATTATAAACTTAGCATTATAAAAGAATTTATAATTAAATATTTTAACAATAAATTTATATTTGTTAATAAAAATATAGTATTCCTCAATAAACACTTTATATTAAATAATTAATATAAATTTAAGTATTATAAAATATATATATATATATAACAAATTTAATGGCGAATTGTATCCACTATTTTTTCCAAGCGATTTTTTTCCGAATTTCATCATTGTCGAATTCAAACACGAACTCGAACCAGGTGACTTAGGTTCTACGTTGTTGGCCTTGCGGAGATGGCCCCCCTCTTTCGACCCAAGGCAAGAGAGGACTACACAGCCAATTTGGATTAGAATTCCAGGTATACATCTAAAATAATGAAACAAAAGGGTTTTAAAGCCATAGGTAATAGCTTGAGGGTTTTCATAGATTTAGATGACAATTCTTTGTCAAATAGATAAAATGTTGTAGCCAAGATTTTCATAGAAATCAATTTAACGAGCAGGCTTCCCTTTCCGCAGTGTCAACTTTTAAGTGCCACATCCATGGTCATTTGGTAGAAAATTGCCAAAGCAAGGAAGCATTTGGTATGGAAGAAGAAGAAACTAGGAGTTCTCAAAACAGTAGACGATAAAATAATTGGAGGAAAGTAGACGAAGAGTTTGTAAGGGTGTATAGGCATCTCTGGAAAATTCCAAAGGCCAGTTTAAGGAAAATGACATAGTTGATCCAAAAAGTGGGCAGCAAGCCTCAATTCTGAATGCGAAGGAAGAAAGTAAGCCACCAATTCTAGATCCCACTCTTTCTAAAAATTTTGCATTGCTTAATCATGGTTTGGTCAAAGAAAGGAAGGCATATGTAGGTCCCTTGATACCTCAAAGCCGCAGTCCCATTTGATGTTTGTAGTTTGGACAGGAACTTCCACATAGGTTTAGTGTCAAACATGCATGAAGTCATCCAAGCCAAATCTATTTTGTAATTCACTTTATTAAAGTGAAAGTCTTATATTTTGTTGTTGGGTCTAATAAAGTGCAATTTTAATGCATTAGTGATTTAGACTAATCTCATCAAGAGATTAGGGTTTTGGTAGGTTAGGGTTGAAGCTACGGTATAAAGACAGGTCAAAGTAGACACATCCATTCTTCACGAAGGCAATTTTGTCTGAAGGCGAAGAAACAGGCCAAGAGAAAGGAAGAACAAGGCAGCAAAGGAGAAAATCAATCTGAAGTTTCAGCAGGTCGAGGGACAGGGCAGTAGCAACAATTTTGTATAGTCATACTGAATCCCGTGCAGCCATACAGATTTGTGCGACCATCTAAACATGCCATGCAAGCCATACTATTGTACAGAAAAATCTAGGCACAGCCTTTTCTCATACCCAGTTGTCGTTTTTTCCTGATTAGCAAGCTTAAAACATCAGTTTCGACATGTGCTTGTAAGTTTTGAAGCATTAATAATTATTTGATTTGAAGGACAAATTTCTTGTGTAATTGTTTCTGTTGTTTGTATTTTTCACCCATCAATGTGATTGATGCATGCTCAGATTTTATTTCTGTTATTGAGTAAATTTCAGATCTGATTTATTTATTAAAGAGACATAGAACAGCAGTCACCTAGGGTGTGAAAACTTAACATGGCATCAGAGACATCTCTCTAATTGAGACTCGCAGGGGTTTACTTTGGGTAGATCAGTTGCGGGCAGCTAAGGACCAGCAGCAAGGTTTTAATTTTTTGTGATTTGGGGGTTTGTACTTCAGATCTCAAAGATGGCCTCAGCTACTAGCCTCAAGTTCAAGGATAGATTGGATGGTGCCTCGAATTTACTAGCATGAAGAGTCAAGGTAACCCTTCTATTAGAAAAGAATGACCTCTGGGATATTGTCAAGGACATGGCAGCTTCGTCAAAAAACCCACAGCTTTCGGCTGCTCACAAGAAGAAAGAAGTGAAAGTCAAGCCGGTGATTATGGATGCAATAAAGGATCATCTAATTCCTCATGTATCTGAGAAGAAGATGCCAAAGGAGATGTTCAATGCCCTAATTAGTCTATACCATAGCGAGAACATTAACAAGAAGATGATTTTGCACAACAAGCTCAAATCTGTTGAGATGACTAGATCAGACACCGTCACCAGTTACCTAATGAAGGTCACACAGATCCGTGACCAGCTTGTAGCAGTTGGGAAGAAGATTGATGACAAAGAGTTAGTAAACAAGGCACTAAATGGGTTCGTACCTCAATGGGAAACATTTGTCCAAGGTGTTTGTGCTCTGGATAATCTTCCCAGATAGGAAAGGCTGTGGGATGATTGTATCAAGGAGGAGACTCTGATGGAGTCAAAGGTCAACAGACAAGGAGTTGGCAGTGACTATGACCTCACTGGTCAAGCAAAGAAGGGCAAAGGTAAATGACCCAGCAAGGGTAAGGCTTATGTAAAATCAGGGAAGAAGGACTTGAGTTAAATCAAGTGCTTTGGATGTCATAAGAACCGGCATTATGCATCATTATGTTTGGCGAAGAAGGGTAAAGAGAAGCAGCCTCAGTTGAAACTCATATGAACAAGGTTGCCTCCAAGTTCAAAAAGGATTTCTCAATGGTATCTTACCTCTCTTCCAGCACAATTTCGAAAAACACATGGTATGTGGACAGTGGAAGCATCAAGGCATGTGACAATAGCCCGAGAGTTATTTTCAAGTCTGGAAGAGCACAACAACTCCGGAATTCAGGTCAAGCTTGGTGATGATGCCAAGTATGCATTAGCAGGAGTTAATACCATTCCTTTCAATCATGTAACTCTTCAAACATTGATGATGTGTTATTTGTGTAGAATTTTACTCAATCTTCAACTCTGATTTCTAATTACATTGATACAATGTTTAATACTTAAATTCATTCAACATACAATCTGCAAATGAATTCTTTGTTCATAAACAATTCAGATTTAGTCTGCTCATGTGCTTCTCACGCAATGTAAGAAATGCCCACCCTTTCTAAACTCCTCTCTAGAAAGGTCAAGTCTAATGTCCCTTCATGTTAGGCATCATCCTGAGCTACAACATTCACCACTTTCACTTCCTACAAGAAGTCTTTCTAGCTTGTCCTCCACCAGAATCACAATCCAGTCTCACACTATCTATAGTAGAAGCTCCAGGTCTCTAGAAGTCGTCCCTCTACAGATCCTTCCCTCTAATGGTGCCACATGTCAAGAAATCTCATCTCGCTCATCCATCAATGACATGTCATACCAACTGGCCCTCTTGCCAACACTAAAAGAAGTAGCCTCTCGCTTACTCCCATGAATCGAAGACTGAATACTCAGTACCACTTCAATCTTCGAAGCATCTCGTTCTCCCCTCTTTTTATCTAAGGACTAACTACTCGGCGCCACATCAATCCTAGGAGATTCTCGTTCTCCGTCTGTCTCGGACTCTGATCCTGTCATCCCCCGAGATCCTCCAAATGTAGGTACATACTCACTGTCTCTTCGATGACCAATCAACACATGATAAACAGGATCCACTCTTACTGGGAAAATGAATATGTGTTCCTTCTTGAACATTACTGCATACCCTACACCTTCCAAGGCTAGAATAGAGAGTGTACTATCTCTTAGCCCTGGAACATAGAGCACTCCTGATACCTCCAGAAGCTCTTCAAACTCAAGTTGGAACCGTACTCATCCCACTCCTCTGACTGCATACACTATGCCCTCTCCATCCTATACAAGCCACTATGGAATTGTCTCTATAGTGAGGAATGCATCTCACATCCTAGTCATGTGATCACAATACACACTTTGAACTATCCACTTCCCTACATCCATAGGTCTACTACTACCGCAACTTGAAACAACTGTGACAAGAGAGAATTCTTTCTCGAACTTTGCAGCATAACTCTCTATCTCAACTATAGTTGCAACTTGTTACTCCTCCTCCCGCTTGCTCCTCTTCTTATTAGGACATTGACTAGCATAATGGCCAAACTCATTGCATTCATAACACTTGGCTCTGCTTCTTGGACTTCTTGCCTGTGGCTGACAAGGAAACATTCTCCTCTTCCTACTTATCGTTTGATGAGCTATCTTGCACATAACTTCAACAGGTCTCCTCCTAAATAAAGTCGTCCCAAAGACGGTCCCAAGAAGGCATGTTCTCTTTGGCCACAACAGCATCCACAAAAACGGCCCATGGCTTTGTCACGCCATTCAAGGTTGTCTGCATTAGCTCACCGCCATCAACCCTCCCCCCAACAACTCCAAGCTCATCCCTCACCTGAGTGATCTTGGTAAGGTAGGAAGCAACAATTTCAGATGTAGCCATCCTTATGCTCTTCAGCTTCTCTCTCAGTACCATCGTTCGATTTTCATTCAAACTCTGGAAAAAATTGGTTAAGGCATCCCACATTTTATATACACGGTCCTTCCAAGACACGTGTGGGATCACATGATCTTTCACCACATCAAGGATGATCCTTTTTGCCTCGATGTCCTTGTTGAAGGCTTCCAGCGCTGCTTCATCAATAGAAGCGGGTACCTGCACTGGATTTGCTTGAGTGTTGTTCACTACTTCATCCCACAACTTGTTCTCCTACAGAATAAGTACAATCCTTGCTTTCCAAGGAATGAAGTTAGCAGCCCCATCCAACCTGTCCTCTAACCTTAACCCGATAGCCATCTCACTGAAAATGTATGTCCGAATCTGCCTCTGATGAACAAAAGAAAACTCCCTCTGAAGTCTAAAAATCATAGCCTGTTAATTATGCCCCTTTTCTCAACAAAGCTCTAATACCATGTAGAATTTTACGCAATCTTTAACTTTGATTTCTAATTACACTAATACATTGTTTAATACTTAAATTCATTCAACATACAGTCTGCAAATGAATTCTCCACTCATAAACAATTCAAAATTAGAAACACAAGAAGATCACTACTTCACTACTGAGAGCAGAATTAAAATCTCAGTCACAGATGAAAAATTTCAAACTCAGAATTTTGGCCAACTTGCCGAGGAAAACACCCCTAAGGGGAAAACCTATGAGAAAGAGGAGTTTTAATTCTTCTTCATAAATTTGGAGCAGTACAAAACAATTTCAGATACAACTTATCTCAACTCGAAAGAAAATTCTCTCCCTCAAAAATACTGTTGTAGCAGCCTGATTTTCTATGAAAAGACAGCCTCAAAATCCATGCTTTCGCAGCATTGTACAGACAGCAATCTCACTGTATGAACCTCCTTGAATTCTGTGCCTGCTGTACAGTCTTCCTTTCTTGGCTTTTGTGCCTGAAATGACAACAGAATTTTCCTCAAATTCCGTGCCTACACACTACCTGGAAATGCATGCCTCTGACTGTACAGACAGAGTATTAACTTAGTTGTACTACCTCAAATTTTGTGCCAGCCTGAAAATCATGCAGCCAGTTCCCTCCTTGAACTGCCTGTTACCTTCTTGATTTCTGTTCTGAATATTAACTACTGTGTATGTCTCGATTTGCCTTCCAGAATCTCTCTACAAATCGTGCCAGTCTGCTGCTAGTACAGCCTTGGTATTCGTGCCAGTCCTCTGCTCTTGGAAACCGTGCCATCTATCTCAGCTGCTTCTTTCTCTCTCTAAAACTTGACTCGCTCTACTTCTCAAGGAAAGTCAATTCCTCTCCAACTCTCTTGGTGAGTGAAAATGAATAATAAAGTGTTGTTTTATTGTTTTCTCCTTGTCTTTTCATTTCCTCTTCTGAGATAGTTGAACAGTCACTAAATCAAGGGCCCACATTTAATCTAGTGTTCTCACATCAATGGATGAGAGAAAACACTTTCTCTCAACTTCCACTTAAATTTATTAAAACGTCACTTTATGACTATAATTAATTACTCATCTCAAAGTAATTAATACAAGGGTCACATCACTTTTCCCCTTTTAGTGACTTAGGCACAAAGTCACTAGGGGAACACTTGGTATAAAATTCAACAATTTGTTCCAGGTCTCTGGAAGAATCTGCTTTCAGTTTCTGTCATGGACGATAAGGGCTTTCCAATAGAGTTCAAGAACAAACAAATCCTCATTAGGCCGAAGGAGTCTAGCCCAAGATTAGCTCAGGTGATTGGGGTTAGAGAAGGCAACTTGTACAGGTTGCAAGGTGAACCTGTTCGAGCCCTAGTTCATAGCACAGAGAACTTGTGCAAGTAATGACACAAGAGGATGGGGCACCTATATCACTTAGTGTTTCCTATTCTAAGAGAGATTGGCAGAAGTCTTACAGAAATCAGTATTGAGAAGTAGGGTGTGTACAAAAGGTGCACGCTTAGCAAGCATGCCAAGGCTACTTTCCCAAGTAGTGAGCATAGATTTAACTTGCCAAGCATGCCAATGCTGCTTTCCCAAGCAATGAGTATAGATCTAAGGGGATACTGGATCTAGTGCATTCAAATGTGCATGGACTAATGTCAATAGCATCAATCACAAGAAGCATGTACTATGTTTCTTTCATTAATGACTTCTCTTGCAAAGCATGGATCTACTTCTTGAAGACCAAGGATGAAGTCTTCAACAGGTTTCAAGAGTTCAAGGCTCTTGTGGAGAGCCAGACAAGGAAGAAGATCAAGGTTTTGAGATCGAACAATGGCGGCAAGTATACCTCCAATGGTTTCAAGGATTTCTGCAAGGATGCAGGAATCAAGAGGGAATGCATTGTTCCTTACAAGCCACAACTGAACAAGTTTGCAAAGCAAAAGAACCGATCCATCATAGGGGGTATTAAGGCCATGATACATGACCAAGATTTGTCATTGTTTCTATGGGCATTAGCATGCAATGTTGCAGTCTACATCGAGAACATGTGTCCTCACAAGGTTTTTGGGGATAAGACACCAGAGGAGGCATTCACTGGTGTGAAGTCGAAGGTAAGTCATTTCCACATCTTTGGTTGTCCATTTTGTTGAAATTTTAGGGTTAGGGAAGTTTTAACACAAATAGTAATCTTAAATGCATGAACATATAAATTCAGATTCATAATAGCACTGCTTAATAAAATTTAAACTATAATAAAACAAAAACATAATTTTCATCTCTTTCAACTTAACGCTCCATTAGTCACTGCGTTAATGTTGGTCCTCGAGAATCATCAAATGCCATGTACAGTAACAACATGATAAAAATAATGTACAGTAGATATCAGCAGTAAGGAATCATAACCAGAATTCGAATCAGCCTTATACTCATATACCTTAGCTTGATCTTATCACCGAAGGAACAAGTCAACTAGGCAAACAATTTACGGACCTTGAGAGAGACCTAGGTTGACAAAGGACACACAGACATGCTGAGTAAGGATGCAGTCACATAGTGCAAAGACACACAATCAAGCTGGAGTCCTACAGTCCACACATAAAAACAAGCACGTGGATAGAACCCACAATCCCAATGGGAAGGGCCACAGTCTGCGCATGAATGATTCACCCGTAGTCACAATAAGAAAGGCCACAGTGGTCATGCTAGAAACAGGGTCACGATCATGGTGGGGAAGACCCACACACTAAACCCAGGCGCAAGGAAAGACCCACAGTCAACGCAAGTGCAGAAGAGCACAGTCATGCAGAGGTAGTCATGTACGTGAAGATACAATCACAAGGAGAGAGCCTAATCACAGTAGCAGAGCGAGTCACATGGAGGAGACATCATGCGAGTAAGGACACACAGTCACATTCACACTAGCAGAGTTCACAACAAAGAAACCAACGAGAAAGGGCCATGGGCAGAGACCACGCGAAGGAACCCATGAGATGGGGTCACGGATAAGTTGGGCAAAGACCACGATCCAAGTGGAGGAGAACACCACGGTCTACAAAACAGACTCATGATCTCGGTGGGGAAGAACACCACAGTCTGCACAACAAACTCGCGATCTCGGTGGAGGAGAACACCATGGTCTGCACAACAAACTCAAGATGAGTGGACAAACCACACATAGGGCCACACTCAAGCTGGGCACGCGGGTGTTGAGAGCGGGACCCACAGGATAGGGCCATGGACATGCAGAGCAGAGACCACGCGAGTGGAGCCGACCCCACAGGCAGAACAGTCGAGTCAAGCTCACAGTCGCGCTGGGTAAAACCAATAGTCCACACTCAAGGTCATGGTTGCGCTAGGTAAGACTATAACAATGTTAGGATCGAGACCGCGAGTAAGGTAGAACATGCAGAGAAACAGACGCAAAGGGAGGTTGCGCTGAAGAGGGCCATCACGCTAAGCACGTGGAGCAGAGGTGAGCCTGCAAAGAAAACACTCGAGGTAGCCCAGCAAAGAATCCACGAGAATTAGATCCTAGTTTTTACATTCACATTAAACCTTAATTTATAATCAAAAGGTCTCAACAAAATGGTCCAACGAAATTATAGAGTAAACTATAAAAAATAAGAAGGGTAACTTAGGTTAGCATCCAAGGTCAAAATAAAAGAAATAAATAATGGTCAAAGGTTTTATTAATAAAACCATAAAGTGTTATATTAATAAACCATAAAGTATGACTTAGGATAAAACCCATAAGGTAAGAGTCAAAGGTGCACACTTAATAAAAGTGTTAGGGCCAAGCAAGATAAAGGACCATGAGTCAATAGAGGGGGCCACAATAAAACAACCCACAAACCCACAAGATCAGGGTGAACCATATAAGGTGGGCAAACAAGTCCAGTAATCTTTTCTCTCTCAAGGTACATTGTTTTATATATTTTTGTCATCGTTGTATAAGGGAAAGATCCAAACCAGAAGGTATGATTCTTAGATCCTCAACACTGCTCCTAAGGGTTAGGTGCTAGTGACATCATCAAAGGATGGCCAGTCCCTTGAGAAGCAACCTAGCAATAACCGATTAGGAGAGAGGCCATCACACATCATTATCTTCCATTCTTAAAGAATGGATTTCAACCCTAGGTTGAGTTTCAGTCTCACACTGAATGATGTTGATCAACCCCTGGACCCTGACCGAGTCCTCCATTCTCCTAGAGAATGGTCCTCAGTACTAAGTTGAGCTTCAGTCCTAGACTAAAGTTGATCAACTACCCACGGGACTTACTTGGACATCGTGTCCCTGGTCGCAGACCAAAAAATGTCTCTGCCTCTTCCTGCAAGATCTGCTTGGACGTCGCGTCCCTGGTCCCTGACCAGAATACCCTAGAGGCACATAGGGGCCCTAGACACATGTTAGGGGCTTTGCCATGGCATCAACCTGCTTGGTCCCAGACCAAAAACCCCAGGGTACCTTCTAGGGTCTTACTCTTCTCTAGTTAACTGACTAGGGTATCATCCTCCCTAAGAATGGGTCTCACAACTGCACTAACTTTAACGCATTTTACATCCATATACCAGTGAAGAAGAGGACCAATTTGGATCCTTCCAACAAGAAGGGTTTATTTGTTAGCTACAGTGAGAATTCAAAGGCTTAAAAGATCAAAAATCCAAGAGAGAGAAATCCAGTTGTAAGCAGGGATGTAAAGCTCGAGGAAGACTTTGCATCCAGGAAGTCTCATGAGCCATTACCAATGACAAAGGATGAGGAGCAGGAAACTCCGAGGATTGAGCCAAGGTCACCGACGACTTCCAATTCATGGTAATAGCCTTCAAATGCAAAGGAGGAGCTACCAACTCCTACCAGTTCTCTCAGGAGACCTCAATGGTTCACTCAGACATTGAGTAAGTTGAGGCTCCTAGGAGCACATTCAAGGAGAGGAAAAATTCAAAGAAATATCCAAACTATATGGCATTTATGAGCAGTATCATAGATTCTAAGCCTTCCTGTTTTCAAGAGGCAGTCGACCAACAAGTTTGGAGGGATGTCATGGTGGACGAGTACGCCTCCATCATGAAGAATGATGTTTGGGACATTGTGTCTAGACCAACGGAGAAGTCAATGGTGACTTCTAGATGGCTCTTCAATATTAAGCATAAAGAAGTACAAAGCGAGGTTTTTGGTGAGAGGGTTCTCCCAAAAAGAGGTAGTGGATTACGAAGAGACGTTTGCTCCAGTTTCCAAGTACACTTCCATTAGATCAATGATGTCTTTAGTCTCCATTATGGGATGGGGGATAAATCATATGTATGTGAAGAAAACTTTCCACAATGGGATAATTGAGGTAGAAGTGTACATCGAGTAGCCTTAGGGTTTTGAGATCAATAGGAAAAAGCCCCATGTGTGCAGGCTGAAAAAGGCCCTATATGGACTTAAGCAAGCATCGAGAGCATGGTATTCCAAGATCGATGGATACCTGCAAAGCATGGGCTTCACCAAAAGTGAAGCAAATTCCAACTTGTATTTCATATTTGTTGAGGTTGATCCACTCACTTTGGTGTTGTATGTAGACGACCTAATTCTCATAGGTTTAGAGAAGCTCATTGCAAGCTGCAAGGCAGATATGGCAGTTGAGTTCGAGATGAAGGATATTGGCTTGATGCATTATTCTTGGGGTTGGAGGTTTCGCAGTGACCAAGGGAGATTTTCCTTGGGCAAGTATGTAGTTGAGATCTTGAAGAGATTCTGATGGAAGACTATAGGCCCATGGCCACTCCTATGATCACTAATCTAAAGAAGGTCGCCACTTCAAATTCAAATATGGTAGATCCCAGGTTGTACAAGCAGATGATAGGTTCTTTGATGTATCTATTCAACACTAAACCCGATATATGTTTTGCAGTGAACACCTTGAGCCAGTTCATGGTGAAGCTAAGGCAGGAATATTGAATAGCAGCAAAAATTGCCCTCAGATACTTGAGGGGCATAGTGGAGTATGGACTGAGATATCTTGGAGAAGGTGAAGTGAAGTTGCACGGGTATACAGACTCAGATTGGGTAGGTAGTGCATCACACGAGAAGAGTACAGTGAATAGCTTGATCCAATTTATGGTGGAGCCGAGGCAGGAGCATTGGGTAGCAACAAAACTTGTCCTCATATACATGAGAGGCATAGTGGAGTATGGAGTGAGATATCTTGGAGAAGGTGAAGTGAAGTTGCATGGGTATACAGACTTAAATTCGGAAGGCAATGCATCAAACAAGAAGAGCACCTCAGGGTGTTGCTTCAGCCTGGGGACAACGATGATATCCTAGTTCAATCGGAACCATATTTCCATGGCACTCAATTCAGCAAAGGCAAAGTGTATGGTAGCGAGTACAGCTAATTGTGAACCCATCTAGCTTCACAAGTTGCTTGCAAGTTTATTTGATCAGGAGTTGGATTCCGCAATGATTTACTGTGATAATCAAACTCTCTGAGAATCTAGTTTTTCATGACAAATCCAAGCACATTGAGATCATGTACCCAATTGAGACAGGATTTAGAAGGGAGCAGTGAAGCTCCAATATGTACCCGCAGATCAACAGATTGCAGATATTCTGACCAAACCCTTAACAAACGGGAAGTTTAAATCATTCAGAGACAAAATTGGATTGGTGCAAAATTCCTTCCTCGCTAAGAGGGAGTGTTGATGTTTGTATCTCAGACTGGAACTTTTGCACAAGTTTAGTGTCAAACATGCCTGAAGTCATCTAAGTCAAATCTATTTGTGATTCACTTTATTAAAGTGAAAGTCTTATATTTTGTTCTTGAGTCTAATAAAGTGCATTAGTGATTTAGACTAATATCAACCGTCGATCTCATTGAGATATTAGGGTTTTGGTAGGTTAGGGTTGCAGCGAAAGTATAAAGGAGGTCAAAGTAGAGGATAGAGACACATTCGTTCTTCACGAAAGCAGTTCTGTCTAAAGGCAAAGAAAGAGGCTGAGAGAGAGGAAGAACAGGGCAGCAAAGCAGAAATCGATATGTAGCTTCAGCAGGTCGAAGGGCAGGGCTGCAGCAACAATTTTGTGTAGTCATACAGAATTCTGTACAACCATACAGATCCATACAGGTCATACTGATGTGCGGACATATCTAAGCACAATCTTTTCTCAAACCCAGTTGTCGTTTTTTTCCTTAGCAACAGGCTTTAAACCTCAATTTTGAGGTGTCCTTGTAAGTTTTGAAGCATTAATGATAAACTAATTTGAAAAACAATATTCTTGTTTACTTGTTTTTGTTGTTTGTATTTTTCAGCCATTAGTGTGATTGATGTACGCTCAGATTTTATTTCTGTTGTTGAGTAAATTGAGTAAAGAGGCATAGGGCAGCAGTCACCTAGGGTATGAAAACTTAACATCCCAAGTATCAAAAGCCTACCTGTGAGCCAAGTCCATCCTTGGCTATGAAACACTAGTCACCAACCATTATTAGCCCTGCAAATCTGAACTTAGTTTTGCACAGTGAGGTTTTACTAGGAAACCCTGCAGATATTAGTTGAGGTTCGCAAAAGGAGAAGCCCTAGAAGAGGAAAGAGGCATAGAAGGGAGCCTTGTTTTAGATCCTATCCATCAAAAGAGTTCAGGTAGAAAATCTTTCATACCCCTACGTAAGAAAAAAGCAAAAAATGAAAGTTTTTATGGAAAGCAAGCAACAACAATCAAGGGGGCACTTGGAGCAAGAATAGCCACAGGCAAGGTTAAACCGTGATTATTTTGTCCCTTACGACAAGGGGAGTAGGGAGCTCCAACAAAAAATTAGCCACCAAGAAGTTGGTGAAAAATTATAGTCCTGCAATAATTCTCATTCAAGAAAATATGAAAAGAGGAAAGCAAAAGGAAGCCTTTCTTCCTTCTCAAAAGACTGGAATTTTAAATCTTAAACCCAAATGAAAAATCCAAGGGTTTAATTATGGGTTGGGATAACACCTTTAACTTGCTATATAGTGTATACTAATGGAGGAAGCAAATAGGACAAAATCTTGGAGAGGGAAGGAGTTGCTTCATATCAACTTCCACTCTTGCTTCAAATAGAAAAAGATGAAAACAAACCCAAAAGACTTTTAAATTTAATCCCAAGTGGTTGGAGATGGAGGAATTCAAAACCCTAGCCACGAAGCACTAGAAAAATTAATAAATTATGATCCTTCCAAATTGAATTCAACTATGTTTCAATTTCTAGAGTTTAAATACTATAAAGGTCACAAATGAATGGGCAAAACACAATTTCCAGAATTCTTAGAAAGACTTGAAGGAGGTAGAAGCTCAAATGAAAGATATGTTGGAACAAAATGTAAGAGGAACTTTCATAGAAGAGGGAAGGAAAAATATGATATATGACAATGGACATATATCATATATTATCAATATCAAATATGTGATTTGAATTTCCACTTGGTTTATCATATTCAGACTTATGATTCATAATTTCATATGTCATTTCCACTTTATATCAAAGAACTTTGACGCAATGTACATG
Source organism: Pseudotsuga menziesii (assembly GCA_001517045.1). Taxonomy (NCBI): domain Eukaryota; kingdom Viridiplantae; phylum Streptophyta; class Pinopsida; order Pinales; family Pinaceae; genus Pseudotsuga; species Pseudotsuga menziesii. Next base: position 175,965 of record LPNX010379189.1, read on the forward strand.
TTTTACCATTTAGTTAGTTGCTTTAACTTAGTATGTCTCTACCACCTTACTTACAAATCAATTCAATAAGATTTTCTTTCAATTCCTACACACTCTATAATGTTTCTGCAGACAATATACTGTTTCTGCTGACTCTATATAATTTTTGCAAACTCTATAATTTTTGCAGACTATACAAATTATACAAGCAGTTGCACAACAAAATTACTCAGCAATGCAGCAGTTAGGGTTTCCAGCACTTCACGGTCCGGTTATGTGCTCCACGCAGTATTCTATGCAGCAACAATTGCAACAGTGAGCTCAACGCCTTTTTATTACTAAATTACCAACCATCTTTCTCCTTAGGTGGAAGCCTAACCGTCGGAGGCCCAAGTTGCATGTACATTGCGTCAAAGCCTAACCGTTGTTTTTACCATTGTGAGAAAAAGTTGCAACTTCCAAAGAAGATTTGGGATTGGTGTACCCCGTTTGAAGGATCCAAACAAGCTGCTCAAAAAGAAGTGGTGTATTGCAGTCCAAAAATCATCATCACTCAAGAACTAAGGTAAAGCATTCATCTCTTAAAAGATCAACTCAGTTTGAGATTCAACTTCAAAATCATAACTTGCCAACAGTCAATTTTGTAAGTTTCTTGTACAGTTCTTGTGCAAGCGTCAACTTGAAAGAGAGTTGAAATGGGTGCGCATTCTTGGCTGAGACCGACACCCTTCATTTTTCTAAGTTTGAGATTGTTGAGTCTTCTTTGTAAACAGGAAGGGTTGCAAGAAGCCCTTCTCCATTTGAATGAGTCCTTAAATCACATGTCTTCAATGGTGAGATTAAATGTCTTAGTAGAGTTACTGAACACTCTATTGTTTTCCTCTGTCGACAACACTATCATGATCGACAAGAACACACTGACTGACATTCGAGATTGTCTACAAGATTCACAAGGCACTCTTGAGTTTTTACAGCTTGAGTTGCACCTCATACAAGAAGAAACACATTCTGAACTTGTGTTCAGAAGAATCCTCTTTATGATCCCGTTCAACAGCCTACACAGAATGACGCCACTTCAGAAGCACATAAGCAAACCAGTGGCACCCCGTCAAAAACAAAAGCAAATGAAGATGAAATTATGCATATAGAGGTTTCGCTTGTTCTTCCCAAGCCCATCATCAGACCATGGGAAGAGACCACAACCACAACAAGCACAGAACCGGTCTTGGATACGACAAGGAAGTGACAGTTCACATCCCTGATTTCTCCAAGCCAATCCAGTTTCAGAGTGTTGGATTCTTCAATAAGAGTTCATCTTTATTCACTCCAATTCAGAGTTCGACATGCCAACACTATGATCGAATTGGCCATATGAAAGATCAGTGTTTTGATCTTCACCCTTGTAAGCATTGTGGAAAGCATACCCATTCTTCAGACAGATGCTTCAATCTGAAGAGACCTAAAAGAGAGAAGGTTCACTATGGGTGGATCACTTCTTGGCAATGATCGTCAACAACCAAGAAAATATTATATGTCATGCCGAAGAGTTCATTCACAACTATTGACACATCTTGCAGTTGAGACATTCTCTTCTTCTCACATTGTTCCTGACAAGGGGGGAAGATTGACAGTCAACCAGCCTAGATCCAAATCCTAGGCTCTATTAAGCACCGAAAGGGATCAAATATCTAGACATGCAAACCTCCTCTTAGGTATTGCACTCAAGGAGCTATCAACTTTGTTGTGTCCTATATATAGCCATTGATTTGATTCAAATCAAAAGACACATATTTTTATTTAAGGTCTACATATAAAAATTTTATTTTTTATAATATTTAATACTATTTATGGTGGACATATAATATTTTTTATTTTGTTAGGAACCAACATTACAACATCTCACCCCATACATGGTTTTAAAACCATGTGCAATGCCCTCCTAAAACCATGGATTGTTTAGGAGAACCATGTACAATAAAACCATGGGTTTTATAGGAGGCCTTGCACATGGTTTTAAAACCATTTGCAAGGCCCTCCTAAACCATGTACAATAACACCATGGGTTGTTTAGGAGGCCTTGCACATGGTTTTAAAACCATGTGCAAGGCCAACATTTTTTTGCGGATAATTCAATTTTTTATACATTTTTTTTAGGTAGGAACATTACAACATCTCCCCCATTTTACATTTATTTTGGCGGATAATTAATTTTTTATTTTTTAATGGCCGACAAAAATATATTTGTTACTTCTTACTTTTTAGAAGTAAAAAGTAACGTTACGTAACGTTATGTAACGTTACAAGATCTCCCCCATACTGGGCTGTAGAGCGCCTCTCGGCGCAAAAACAAGCGAGCATAAGCCACAACCAGATTCGGAGGCCTGATTCAGAAAAGTGTAGACAAAAAGACAGAAGAGAGCCATCCCCCAAAAAAGTCATGAGTTTGTGGTATTTTGTGTCTAGTTTTGACACTCATAACCACCATGAGACTTTCCACTCCTCACGTTGTTCTTGACAAGGGGGGATGATAGACCATCATAAACAAGCGAGCCTGATCAAATTCAGAACCATGTTCGACTGAGCTCCAATTAGTTTGTCGTCAACCCAAAACCACCCATTTAGTAGAATGCATCAGATTCTACTAGCCTTTCAGAATGTTCCAGGAACCTCTAAGCCTTCTAGCCAAGTTCAAGAGTTTGTGGTCAGCCTAAAACCACCCACTTAGTAGAAGACTTCAGCTTCTACTAAACTTCGGAACATTTCAAGAACCGCTGAATGAAAACCTGAGTCAAAGCCAAGTTCCAGAGAACCGTTGAGCCAAAATCGGAGTCATCACCAAGTTCTAGAGTTTGTGGTTAGCCTAAAACCACCCACTTAGTAGAAGACTTCAGCTTCTGCTAACCTTTGATTCAGAGAGCTTCTTCAGCCATTTGCAGTTGTCCTTCATAGATTTCAGCTCTCTGCTTGGACTCACATACACCCCTTCGAATTAAGGGGGGAATTGATGGAAACCTAATTCTTAGGGTTAGGCATATTGTGAACTATTCACGTGTAATGAAGACCAAGAGACATAGGTGAATAAGAACGGCCATTAGGAGCCAAAGAGACACCTTGGAAGATAAAACCAAGGGTCATCTCTTATGTATTTATATGTGCATATCTTAATGAGAAAATGCATTGGATGCTTATCTATCTATTGTGTCTGGTGTATTATTTGGCTTGTGTTTGCCAATTGTGTATCCACCCTATAGGGCATCCAACAATTCATAAATGCCCCCATTAAAATCTAATACATAATTATTTTATATAAGTATTATATATTATAAGTGTATATATAAGCTATATTTTGTTAAATTACAAAAATATATTTATACTGTCTGTACATGTTGTTTCACCACTATATTTGGATCTTGGCTTTTCAAAAATCTGGTAGATTCATATCTGGAACCAGATCCGAATCCTGGTAACTTAGCCCTAGCACCTAGAATGCAAAGTAAATGTCCTTGAAATGCCTCACCAAAAGCAAATCCCAAAATTAGGAGGCAGGTCCCATGACAACTAGGCCCTCATGCATGGATCCAAGGACATTTCATTGTTAAACTAAATGATATAAATTCGACAAATAATTTATAAATGGAGATTGCCCACACGCAGATTCAATAATTGTTAAACCTCCTGTGAATTTTGTCTCCATCTTTCTTCCACCAGCACTAGATATGAATTTGATAATTAATTTATAAAGTTATATATTAAATCTGCAAGATTATAAAGTATAATTTGTATGGTAATATAGCTGAAGAGTTATATTAATATAATAAAAAGATATATTAAACTTAGTATTAGAATTTATAAATTTATATATTATAGACTAAACTGATAAATTACTAAATTAGAACATAAATTCATATATATTTATAAAATGCCCTCCTTAAAATCTAATACATAATTATTTTATATAAGTATTATATATTATAAATGTATATATAAGCTATTTTTTCTTAATATTATTTAAGTTTTTTTTTGAAAATTATAAGAATTTATATTATTTGTACCTGTATTTTCACCGCTATATCCAGATCCTGGCTTAAAAAGTTGGTAGATCTATATTTGGATCCGGATCCAAATCCTGGTAACTTAGCCCTAGCACTCATTCCACATAAAGCCAAACCTCAATTTGAAACAAATTAATCCACAGGGTTTTCCTCCTTGCACCTCCTCTGCACATAAACTTACCCAAAAGTGAGCAAGTCCATCCCTGTATACAGACTGACTTGAAACTAGACTGTTATCCCACACCAAAAGAGAAAAATTCAATTTGTCACCTTGGTGAGACAAAAATATCCTACCTTCAACACAAGATACCATCAGATTAGCCTTAATTCAAACCTATGTCGACAGATATGCAAATATGTGAGTGGTATAAGATGGACAACAGAAGGGATGACTAAGGTTGCACTTCATATATTTCATGGAACTAAATGAAGGATGGGATAAACCCCATTTTGGACCAGAGCTCCTTTTGCTAAATAAACCGTTGAGTTTTCCATGGCATCTGCTTGGGCATTGCAATCTTAGAGAATATCTAAAATTCAAGAGAATCGAAACAATATATTATTCCCCTAATTCTAGCTATAGACCTAGCAAGGGATGAAGAGTGACCTGATCCTTCTTTTCTGACTTGGCCAATGCCAAGTGATGAATCGTCAAAACCAAGATCTTCTTTTCTCCCATTGTTTGCAAAAGAAGGAATACAAACTTCAAAGCAAGGATTTCTGCTTGGTTATTCCTTGCCTCACCTAGGCCCCATATGCATATGTTATTTCTTGTTGTCCATTGGGGTTGACTATAACCCAACAACACCTGCCACCCCTAACCCCTACTTAAATATTATACACCACAGCATTTTAAGTTGAATAATTAACTTTTCTATTTGGTATAAAATTTTATACTGGCCTAATCAATTTGTATTTATCACATTTGCTTGCCAACCAGATTTTTGGTTCACTGTAACAAGTGTATCATGCCTTGAGTGTGACTAAGGTTATAAAATAGTTATAGTGTTGATTTTTCTGAGCAGCATCGAGAGCCATTCTCTTAGGAGAATGGGGGCACCTGGTCTGAAACCACGGTGTGGACTCAACCTAGAGTTGAGTTATCATTCTGCTGAATGATGATATCTGGTCCTTGACCATGATATGGACCCAGCTCTGCTCTGGGGGAACTCAACCTTGTGTTGAGTGACCATTCTATCGAATGGTAGACATCTGATCCGAGGCCACAATGTGGAACAGTCTAGTACTAGTAGACTCAGCTTAGTTCTGAGTAGTCATTCTTTCGAATGGAGGCACCTGGTCAGTTACCAGGACTCAGCCCGAGGCTGAGGGCCATTCTCTTGGAGAATGGAGGCGCTTGGTTTGTTACCAAGTATTTGACCTAGTGTCAAATTATGCAGCCTATGGTTGAGGCACCTGGTCTGTTATCAGGTAGGCGCTATAAGCCCTAGACTGGGTCTAGGCATGTGTGACACTCTAACCCTTAATCAATGGGCTTTGCGATCTTCTCCAAGGCTTAGCTACCCTTGGTTAAGACACCCTAGAACCTGATCTTGGTGTCACACAGAGTGTGAGATAAAAGCATTAGTAATTCTCTCAGTTTATGATGATGTACTTTGAATGGGATAAAAGACCACGTTGACCACAGGGGCACTTGAAGAAGGCTAAAGCAAAAGTCAAAAATACATGAAGACCCTTAGTACCACTAAGGTGTAAAAGTGAAAGTGCAAAAATACCTTTAACACCACTAAAGGCAAAAGTCAAAATTAGAAAAGAATAAAATACTATTATTTTGAGATTTCTAATTTTGGCCCACTTACAGGTGACTCAAAGGATATAAAAAAATATCATTCCATTTCATTATTACAAACACTTGCCCTCATAGGTACAGCTGCTTCATCAGAAGATCTCACAGGTTTTGAAGAAGAAGGTTTTATGATTATGCCCTAGCATGGATGAGTCTAGCTAGGGCATCATCATTCTTTACAGTGACTGGTTCTTGAGTTAGGGTTTCACCCTCATCTTTTCTTCTTCAGTTTCGGGCAGCTCTTCATTTTCTTCTGGGCAGCTTTCCTCTCACTGGGCAATCTCCAAATCTCCTCCGGCAGCCTCCTCTTGTCCACGGCTGCCCCACATCTTCTCACGGGTAGCATCTTTAGGGCTCAGACCTTTCTTTTTCTGCCCTCGGGCAGCTACCCGTGAAGGGTTTGGCTGCTAGCCAACCCTCGGGCAGCATACCTATGAGGGTTTGGCTCACGGCCAGCCCTCGGGCAGGAGACCCGTGAGGGTTTGGCCAACTGCCAACCCTCGGGCAGCCTCCGGGGTAGCCAGTATGCTGCGGGCGGTAGCAGTCTGCAGCTAACAGACTACGAGCTGCTACAGACCTTCCCAGCAGGTCCCGGGCAGCAAATCTGGGCCACGGGCAGCCAGATCTGGACAGCGGGCAACAGCAGAAAGCAGCCGAGCAGGGTACAGAGCAGCGGGCAGCTGACAGGTGGTTGCAGGCAGCAAAGAAATACGGATGGTACGGCCAGGCAGCAGACAGGGTACGGCCGGGCAGCCAGGTACAATTCCGGGCAGTTTCTCCGGGTAGCCTGTTAATGAACAGGAGAGAGAGAAAATTAGGGCATTAAATGATCCGGCAGATTATTCCTCTTTGAAGATCCAATATGGTACATGGTTCAGAAAAGACGGTTGAAGAAAATCGGACGGCAAAAAATACAAAGCATCGGAGGTCGGAAGAGATCTTCCTCCGCAACGGCGGGCGGCCAAACTCCTAATTTATCCGCGGGGTAACCGGGAAGCTTTTCCCCTTCCGCTTCCGCAACGTCGGGGATCGGAAACATTTCCCTTTCCGCAACGTCGGGGATCGGAAGCCTTTCCTCTTCCGCAACGGCGAGGCTCACAAAGACTTCTCCCTTCTGCAACGGCGGAAGCTTAATGGACGTTCGGACGGATCGGAAGACGGAACGATTCGGCAGCCGCAACGGCGGAGGCCCAAGACTTACGGGTTGAGAAGTCAAATCGGGAGACTTTAACAACTGACAGTCCGCAACGGCGGAAACCAAAGTGACTAAAGCCTCCGACTCGAAAACCAGCCGCCAGCCGATTGAGACCGTCGGAGCCCGTTGCTTATCCTCTTCTGCAACAGCGAAGCACGATTGACTAAAACTTCCGGCAGTTCAGTTACGTATGGTTCCGGAGGTCAGATCCTTGGCATGGCAGGATATTCACAGCTTATTCGTAACAGTTGGCAAGCTTTTCTTGGCAGTTATGCCACAGTTGGAATAATGACGAAAGGCATATGAACAGCCTTGATGCCGCGTTTTCTGGAATGTGAACAGTCACATTTCTTTGAGCGTTTTGGCTCATTTGTAACGGCAAAGATGAGTACTAAAGGAGACTCAGTTCGTTGAGAGCAGAAGGGGGGGGGGGCAACTGTTTTCTCGGTAATGAGAAGCTTGGAGAGAGCATTATGCTGTTCCTTTTGAAGTCGACTATTCTCCGTTATACTTGGCTTCTTTTGACTGTTGAAGTCCAATTTTGTAACTTTCAGAGAGGAGGTCCTGAAGACTTTACTGTTAATGTTCAGTTGCTGTGATTGTAAAGAGTCGACTGTCTTCTCTGTTTTATTGGGCTTTTCTTTGCTTTTGAAAGCCCATTTGTATTATTCCAGAGAAGAGGTCTTGCAGACTTTTGTCCATACTGCTGAAATTGATTTGCAGAGTCCAGAACCCTTTGTACCATTTTTAAAGCCATTAATTGGATCGGTTCCCATTGGAGAGGGACCCAGAGACATAGCCCAGTGGAGGGGGTGAACTCCGTTATCAACTTCTGTTGGTGACTCTGTTTCTGTGTTTTCTTCCTTGTATCTGTTTATCAGTCTTGTTTTTTCATTCCTGTTCTGAGCATTTAATTTCTGTTCATACTGTCCCTTTAATTAACCTGTTGCACGCATTCTTTTACAACAAATTTTTAATGCACTAAAGTTGAGGTCCTACAGATCATATTTTAAAGCCCTAATTTGTGAAAAAAAAACAATTTTGGCATTTTTATGTAATTTGGAAAATTGAGCTTCAGATATTGTGGTTTAACCCTGTTGGGGTTTGTGGAACTTTTTGAAGAATTTCAGTCATCTCATTTACGAGATGAATTACTAATGCTTTTGGAGTTTCTGTCCTTTAAAGGTTTCGCCAGTGAAAAACTCTTGTGTACTGTGTGTTGATGTGTTGATGTTGTTTTACTGCACTTGTCATTTGTTATCAGTTAGTCTGCAATTTTTTGTAAGTATCATGCTAATGGTAAAAACTTAACATATAGAACAAGCAAGTTTACCTAAAAGTAAATATACAACTCCCAAGACATTCAATCATCCTAAATAATCATCTACATGCAGAGACATAAAGCTCTTGCCAGAAGATGGATGACATTAGGTACTATAAGCAAATGTCACTAAGATCTTCTCTATCAAATTATCAATCTCAGATAAAGGTGGCAAAATATAGAAATTTGTTACATTTTTCCTTTTAATCATGCAAAAAATAATTATGCAATAATATCAATTTTTTACTTACAGAATCTTTGGGTCCTGGTTTATTAAATTAATAGGCAGAAGTTAAAGTAGCAGTGTGTAATGTATGGGTTCATGCCAGCATCCTGGCTGAAGCAGGTGATTGGTTGATAGTAGTACTTGATACTGACATTTTTTGTGTGTCCAGTAAGGTGGAGTTATTCCACTTTACCCTTTCCTTTATTTAGAGGCTTATCACACAAATGGATAGAATTAAGTTAAAAAAAGGGGATCAAATGGTGTGGTAAGAAAAGACCTTTGCAATAACTTCTGCTGTCTCTTTAAAATCAACGCATCTTGTAATATTTGATTTCGCTAGAAATTCATCTATAAGTCGAATGCCAATGTTATAACCCCTGCAATGAAACACATCTGCCAAAATAAGTAAGCTTAAGCTTCCGTAAATCAATGCATTTCTAGATAAATGTTTACAAACATCATAAAATAGACATCAAAATCTCATTGGGTCGAAGTATGTCGAGAAGAAAAGGTTCATTGAAATATGTAACGTCTAAAGGGAACAAGAAATAAATATTTTGGATATAAATGCACAATCAAGCCCATGTGGGTGCCAAAGGCACAAAAAATGAGCAAGCCAACCAATCAAGAGCAAGTGAAACAACAGGAACGCCATGAATGATGTGAAGCCAATGACTATGCCTAGAATGATTACAGATTTAGACTAGAAGATCTCCCATGACAGCATCCCTGCATAAAATCAATTCAAGCTGTCTCATTATAACTGTGGACAACCGAAATGATCAGTTGCACCACCTCTTTGCTCCTTGCCATCTGGATTATTATCATTGCAATTAAATTTTTTTGTACTTTAAAGAGATGCACCTTATTTTACCAGTTAGTTCTTAGTCATGTCAAAAGTCTCTCTTCAGATCAGAAGAAATCAACAGCTTAATAGTTTGGGCACATCAAAAGGGAACAACAAACACAAACATTTTGGAAATAAATGCACAATCAAGCCTATGTAGGTGCCAAAAGCACAAAAAATTAGCAAGCCAATAGGGAGCAAATGAAACAACAGGAAGGCCGTGAATGATAGGGAGCCAATAACTATGCCCATAATGATTACAGACGCAGTATAAAAGATTCCCATGACAGCATCCCTGTATAACATCAATTCAAGTTGTCTCATTGTTACGGCAGATAATAGAATTGATCAGTTGCACCACCTCTTTGTTCAATTGTATATGGATTATAATCATTGAAATGATATTGTTACTCACCTTAAAGTGATGTACCTTATTTTACCAGATAGTTCTCAAGTCATGTCAAAAATCTCTCTTCAGAACAGAAGAAATCAACGGCTTAATAGGTTGGGAACATTTAAAGTAGATCAGTAAGTCATGCATTTTTTGCCATGAAATCCCTAAATGACTAGAATTTCACCTAGGAAAGAGTTCCATCCCATGTAGCGCAGTACAAATATCTAGCATTTCACTGTTAAAACCAACTGGCAGCACTACATTATGACACCCAAACATTTTTTTCAAAAAAGACGATATGAAAAATTGAGCTGGCTATTGTAGTATGTAAACTTCAACAATAATATTTTACAAGATACATTAGGGGCTACACTACCTTGGAGATAACTTGCTGCATTTTCCTAGACAGAGGGAAACTATTCGGCTTTCTTATCCCTAATTTTAAAAGAACAAGGAGATTCCTTCTTATCTGCAGTAGGTTTTGTCCTTGCTTGGGTTCTTTCAATGTCCTTTTGACAACTGTTTCACTGTTCTTGAATTTGCTCAGCGTCTCTAGTGAAGCTTAAGTTCTTTCTTCCAAATTCTGAAAGCTAAACCCAATGAGTATCAATGGTTTATAACTATGTACAACTCAAGAGTCAAAACAGAGTCAAACCTACTATAGAATGCTTACTATCATTTTTAGAGACCTCCACAAAAACAAGCCTATCTTCCCATGCCACTTGTCTAGCTACAATATGAATCTTAGCATATACTCTATGACCTGGTTCACCATATCCTTTCATCCATCAGTTTGAGGATGAGCCTCACTGTGAAAATTTAACTAAGTTCTGCAAATAACCTGCACATTTTGTATCCCTGTTATTAACAATAGATTTAGGTCAACCCAACCTTCTGAATGCTTTTATTGCTATTATTTCAGTGATGCCACTGTATTTATAAGTCAATATACAAGGGCTACCATAAGGCAAACCAGGTAGATGAAAACGAGGCACTGTTACAGTCCCCACCAAGTTTCAAATCCTCAAAAAAGGGGCTGATGCACTCCAGCAAGGGGGGCATTGTATTCATTGAGCCATCATTTACAAGAGGCTGAGTGGATACCCAACAATGTAAACAGCATCCCACCTCCTGAGAGGCAGTGTATGCTCATCACTGTCATGTAACAAGGAAGCATCATTCCATAAAAAATTCTACAATGACCCCACCAAGTTTCAAATCCTCAAAAAAGTGGCCGATGCACTCCAGCAAGGGGGGGATTGTACTCGTTGAGCCATCATTTACACAAGGTTGGGTGGATACCCAACATTGTAAACAGCATCCCACCTCCTGAGAGGCAGTGTATGCTCATCGCTGTCATGTAACAAGGAAGCATCATTCCATAAAAAATTCTACAATGAATGAAATGGTTAACTTTGTTAATCAATTAGCCATTTACTGGCATATTTGTGATGTTTGTAGCATATTAATATTTGTGTCATGTTGATCTTGATGGCTGCAGCATGTCGTTTGCCACATTGTATAATTCAGTTTGAGATCACATGGGTCAGTGACATTATAGTCCTTGTATATTTATATGTCAATATACAAAGACTACCATAAGGCAAACCAGGTAGATGAAAACGAGGCACTGTTACAGTCCCCACCAAGTTTCAAATCCTCAAAAAAGTGGCTGATGCACTCCAGCAAGGGGGGCATTGTATTCGTTGAGCCATCATTTACGAGAGGCTGGGTGGATACCCAACAATGTAAACAGCATCCCACCTCCCGAGAGGCAGTGTATGCTCATCACTGTCATGTAACAAGGAAGCATCATTCCATAAAAAATTCTACAATGACCCCACCAAGTTTCAAATCCTCAAAAAAGTGGCTGATGCACTCCAGCAAGGGGGGGATTGTATTCGTTGAGCCATCATTTACGCAAGGCTGGGTGGATACCCAACAATGTAAACAGCATCCCACCTCCTGTGGGGCAGTGTATGCTCATCACTGTCATGTAACAAGGAAGCATCATTCCATAAAAAATTCTACAGTGAATGAAATGGTTGACTTTGTTAGTCAATTAGCCATTTATTGGCATATTTGTGATGTTTGTAGCATATTAATATTTGTGTCATGTTGATCTTGCAAAATGATGGTTTGAACATGTCGTTTGCCACATTCCATAATTCAGTTTGAGATCACATAGTCAGTGACTTTATGTGATCACCTCTCTGGCATGGCTCATCTTTCTTCGGAGAGAGGAGGTATTTTCCAATAAATCAAGGGAGGGACTTGAGGCCCTCAATTGAGCAGTTGGTAACCTGATTATAATGCACAACTTATTTAATATTCAACAGAGCTTTGTGATTTCTAGAGTAATATTGGATGAGATTCAACCCTTGATCTACTAGAAGTTGTTTGACACTCTGATCATGTCATTATCATTTGACTTTATATTTTGGGGAAGGTTGATGTTATTGGTCAACAGATATGACGCACTATGCTAAGTTGTGGCACACAAGTTGCAACTTGTGACTGTAACCACCACAACCTTGGCTAGCAACAAGAGTTCATTGTGACTTCCATTTATTTTGCACATTAAATTTGTAAAAACAGCATCAAAAGTTATGTCATATGTTATGTTATGTCCAAGTTAACTTGTTTGAATTTTAAAACTTATAATTGTAATTCTGATAATGTGGAGTCCACATATATTTTAAGTCATGTCATTTACAAGTGTACAAGTCAAGTAGAAATTTTAGTTAGTTGTGTTCATAGTTTTAACTATGTAAACAAAATTGAAGTATGATGCCCAAATATTGGAGTATCACCAGCTCCATTAATGCATTATTGTCTCAACTCTCTTCTAGGCTTGATTGGCTCATCTTCTTTAATGGTTCTCCTTTTATGTCTCTAAAACATCCGTGTTGAAGCTCTATGGAAGATACATAAGCTTTATTGTCATTCTATGCTTTGCTCTATACGTTAATTTTTACACACAAAATTGCAAATGTTTATAGGTTGAGAGTTTCATAGTGCTAGTTGTTGCAAAAGTGTGCAAACATTATATAGGTTTATCTAAAAGACTGTTATGAAGTAAACCTACAAAATTCTTCCTTAAGACCCATCACCTCTTGACTCGATTGAAGATCAAACTTCAAAATCTTTGCAAAAGTAATTCTCAAACGGAACATAATCCATATATCAAGCATGTTCTCTGTGCAACTGTAGTAATATTGCAACACCGTCAAGTGCTCAAACTTTGAGGGATTTCAAAAACAGCATTTATCTTTCATTTATTATAGCCATTCATCCCCCTTTAGTGTTAATTTGTGTATGACAACTCAACAGAATATAACGCTTCCTCAATTGTAAAGCATTAATTTGGAGGTTAGCCAGAGCCTTATCTCTCCCATAATATCAACTTCAGTTCAAACTTCAAAGAGCCCCATTGCTTTTACCCAAAAATTCATAGGCCATGTTACATAACACTATAGGCAAACATATTCAACAAGAAGATATCACACACTCTATAAGCATATGTTGGTTGGCTTACCATAGTTCTCTTCACACTGTAGATCAAAATGCAGAAATCCAACTTAAATGAAAGCTAATATGGTAAAGAGCCCCACCGTTTCCATGCATAAATATATAGGCCATGGCACCATAGGCAAAAGTATTCAAAGAAGGAACCTTGCTTTCCATCAACATGAATGGTTTGGCATAACACAATTCTCCCTTTACAATTCCCATCCAAATGCAAGAAACCAACAAGTTGAACAAAACCTGATATGATACCCAATTGCTCTCATTGAATGAGGAGATAAAATTGAGCTGTCTACACATGGAAATTCCTCGAAAATTAAAAATTCAATGCAAAATGAAATCTCACCTTCAACCTAGAAAGTTTCCCGGATCTTAGCTCGGTCAATTTTCAGCCTTAGGGATGGTGTAAAACAAGGTACAAAACAGCAGCGGAAAGAGTACAATGTTTCACTTCCAAAGAACCCAAACTTCCTGGCAAGTTGAGGTGAAAAGATAACAATCAAAAAGGATAAGTTTCATCCTTTTTAGGGCAACTTATCAGCCAATAATCAGATCTGAAAAAGAAAAAAAAATCTGCAGTATGACAGCATTAAAATCAGCCCTTTATATTCTTCACTTGGATGTCAAATCACTTACCAATTGTCCTTTTACTTTTGTCAAATTAGCAAGACATATATGGCTGTAAATAATGATAAATAAAGAACAACACTGAAATTGCACAAGTTTAGGGCAGCTAGAAACTTCATTAATAGACTCAAGATGGTGTACATGTACATAACATAGTCTTCTCTCAAGGCTAGTACAAATCCTCCCTTGCTAGGGAAAATCAACAAAACCTTAGCAGCCGAAAAGATCCAATATGAAAAAATCACTCCAACACATCTTCCAAGGCAAGACATCTTCTCTTCCCCTTCTTCTTCACAATTACACCCTACGGTCTTATCACAAAACCATAATCTCCAACCTCCAAAGAATAAACCCTTACCCTAGACCTCCAAGATGCTCGAATATATTCCAAGAAACCCTAGCAACTCAAGAGAGAGAAATAGAGAAATCAAGCACATGCGAACTCTAGATAGAGAGAGGGTAGTGTGCACTCTTCTCTAGGTCACATCTCATTACAAGAGTGAAAAAAAGAGAGTGAATGAGCATATATCATCTCTAACATCTTCATCTTCACAAGAGTAAACCTAGTCACAAGAATCAAGCTCCAACAAAGACGTCTCCTCTATACTTCATAACTCCTAGGGTTCATGAGGAAACCCTAGCAACTTCTTCCAACAAGCTAAGTACAAAGAGAAGAGTGTGATGATGATCACTACAATGATAAATAGAAAGACTCTCTCCTTCCTCTATTTATATGAGAGGGTAAGGGAGGCCACTAGCCAACAACACAATGTAGGCCTTACCGTTACAAGCAACCTACAATGGGCACTTGTAGGCCAACAAAAGTGAGACACTACACTCTAAAGTACATGTGTCGTGCTCCATGGTGATAGTGTGCACAACAATGGCTTCAAGGTGATGTAGCTACAGAACTGAGAAGGCATGTCCACATCACCCAATCGCAAGCCTCCACAAACTCAATCAATCCTCCTAAGCATTGCACTCCAATGGGCTCCCCCCTGTAAAAACATTGTTGAAGCCCCAAGCAACCTCAAGCCATCTCCAATCCTTCAAACAAGAATCCAAGCTACCACATGCCAACAAGAGCCCAATGCCCTCCTCCAAGATGCATGACAACCCTCATAGAGTGTTCTCCAAGCAAGTAGATCCTCCATGGGAGCCCACTGAATGACGCCCACCAAACTATCATGAGAACTCCAACACTTAAGGGAATAACACTAACCCAACAACCATCTAAGGTCAAGCATCCATTGAACAAGTTGTATAAACTACGCAAATCCATCACAAAGTATCTCTCATGTGTGAATCTATCTTGAACCATCCAAGGGCTGAACATACACCATGTACCTCAAATCTCATGAAGCACCCAAAACATGGTGTAAACTTTTTCGGAGTAACCCTAAAAATTAGCACTCCTCCAAGATGCATGACGACCCTCATAGAGTGTTCTCCAAGCAAGTAGATCCTCCATGGGAGCCCAATGAATGACGTCCACCAAACTATCATGAGAACTCCAACACTTAAGGGAATAACACTAACCCAACAACCATTTGAGGTCAAGCATCCATTGAACAAGCTGTATAAACTACGCAAATCCATCACAAAGTATCTCTCATGTGTGAATCTATCTTGAACCATCCAAGGGCTGAACATACACCATGTACCTCAAATCTCATGAAGCAC
>LPNX010379189.1:191780-229832 GCA_001517045.1 Pseudotsuga menziesii
ACTCCAAAGGTGGAGAACAAGGTATTCAAAAAGAAGTAAATACAAAAGTCACCTCCAGCCCCCCCACCCACCAAACATAGCATGTAATACAAGCAAACATTAAAAGGAAAAGAAAGCCTTAAATTTTAAATGGTATTTACATTGCAAGTAAGAGATCAAATTCAGAGTCTGCCTCCGCCTCGGCCTCAGCCTCTTCTCCTACTCCCGCCGCGTCGATTGGATCCAGTCTTGCAAGCCTTGATCGTCTGTCTCTCGACGAAAAATTCCCCCAACGAATCCCGACTGGCGCCGATCAGGACGCTGGAGTGCACAAAGAGCACGGACTGTATTTCTTTGAATCAGACTCCGATGATGGGCCTCCAGGCGCCGACTCCCGTTACTAATCCCATGGTGACTGATGCCTGGGATTTTCTCTGGCGGTCGCTCGTGTATTTTCGCAGCATGCTTGTGGGCACTATTGCTGCGCTGGATTCGTGCGAAGTGGCGCTGAATTATATCCAGGTTTTCGTGAGGTATTCCCTGGCGTTTCTGAGTTTCGAGGAGTGTGATTGTGAAGATTTTTTGGGTGGGAGAATCGGATTGATTGTTTTTCGATCGGGGAAGTGCCGGCTCTTTTATCCTGTGCGAAATGTGGAGCCGCTCATTGCAGATGTTGGAGCGCGATTGGGAGAGTGGCGCCTATGGCGTTCCATGAATCGGGGTCGAGGGCTTCGGCTCTCGATCTTGATCTTTCGTGATTGAATGGCACTTCCATGATATTGCAGTGAACCAGCTCTGCGCGAAATCTTGGCGGAGGCGGAGTCTGAGATCGATCGGTTCGATTCGGCAGAATCTTGGGTTCTTGCCGTGGATTCGACGCCATGGTTGAATGCGTCCAGGCTACATGTCAGTTTTCGCCGTGGTTTTTCTTGATGGGGTTTCGGCTTCAAGATCGGTGGGCTTCAGCTCCAAGATCGGTGGGCTTCAGCTCCAAGATCTGGGGTCGTGGGCTTCGGCTCCAAGATTCGTGATCGAGTGCGAACTGGCTCATTGATTGGTGGGCTTCAGATCCAAGAATTGGGGTCGAGGGTTTAGGCAAACTTTTGAGGCTGCTGGATCCTCTTTTGCTGTGAAAGATCGCCTGCCTTAGGCGGTGGCGGCGAGTGTGGATATACTCTTGCGTGGCGACCCGTATTGTGTCCTTAGGTATCTCTGCGGCAGCGACAGCGTTTTCAGAGGTGGTGGCCTTTGCTGTCGGCAGTATATCTGTTGTTTTGTGTGACTGTGGGTTTTCTGGTGGTGCTCGTGAGATATATGATCAGAAGTGTTCTACTTATGATTTGGGTTGTGATACCCATATTTTCTGTGATGTATCTAGCTGATATGCTTGTACTTCTTCTGCTATTACAATATGTGACAGCAAATATGTGACAATGTAGGGATCCTAGTATCCTCTTACATGTGCAAATGTAATTTTGTTCCACTTTGAAATAAAATTACGAATTTTTTCGAGGAATAAAAAAAGAGATCAAATTCAGAAGAGAACATGAAAGGAAGCCAAGTACCTCTTCAAGAACTTAGCATTGTAGTCTTTGTCATTGATTTGGAAAGGATGGGTTGATTTTGTGTCAGTGGCAATTTTCTAATTATGGCAAACCAAAATGAAGTTGACACGGTCCAAACATATCAGATCGATAATCAATAAAAGTGCAGATCTCTCCTTTCATCTTCGTCTCTTTTTCTCAAGTGTTCATTTTGAATAGATATCAAACCAGTATTCCCACTTTCTCTTTGTCAATCCATCACAAGATCTATTTATATTGTCTAAAACTAAACAAAAAATAACCAAAACGAACTCGGTATTCTGCCACCATGTTAACTGAAATGGGAAATGGTAAAAGGAACAAGAAATGGGAATGGAACAAGAAACTGGGCTAGAGAGTTAACGGGAGAAGAAACGTGAACCTTCACTAAATCCACATGTATTATGCATATAAGATTGATTAATAATGTACCGATATATTATGCATATAAGATTGATTAATGATTTAATAATGTACTGATGTAGTGTCAAGACAAAAACAGCGATAACAACAGAAGGAGAAACAGGTCTCCTGGTCAGGTTTCTGGTAACATAGTTTTGATGAGGCTGCAATATTCTCACTCTCTTGCCCTTGGTCCGCCTCGAATACCCATGGTAATAATCAGCCACCTCTCCTTGTACAAGAAAATGTGTGCAATTACAAAGGGAACTTTGCACCAATGTACAAGATAGCAACCAATGGCATATTGACTCGCTGATGAGGTCGATGGAGATCCACAAGGGTTCCATTCTCATTGTAGTCTACCCACCAAATGGCATGAGTTTCAAAGAAACGACGCCGGGTGCGAATACCTGGAGATTTTTGCAGAATAGCTACCCTCAAACCTGGCACCAGACAGAAGGAAGGCCGCTCTATGCGATGCAGCGCCTCATAGCATGTTTCTCACAGGACCTCCAACTTAAAATACAAATGCACAAGATAACCAATTCAATCACAAAACACCAACATCTCCTGGTGGATAATAACAGATATCTTGGATCACATATGGCATTGTTAAATTCATCCTAGTATGGCCCAATAGAATGATGTCGTCTCGACGAATAAACAAGAAAAGGCAAGAAACGAATGCAAACCCTAACCCTGAACCTTCTGTGACAGTATATGACTCCGCAATTAAAAACGAATCGATTATGAGTTTATATGCCACCGGCTGGTATACGCCAGCCATACGTCAAGAGTTCAATTCCTGCGTAACCCGAGCACCAATTTTTTTTCTTTTCATTTTGGGAACTGAAGATACCAATAAAAGGGGAAATGATGGCGAGAACATTACATTTGATCGAGCTGCTTATTAACTTCTTCAACCTCTTCAAAGTCGGTGAGCAGCTGGCGCACAATGGCTCCATAAGTGAGAGTAAAGAGCTCCGCATTCTGATTCGCCACTGTATACATCAGTATCTGAGGTGGATCGAACCCAGTTCTAACCAAATTTGAGCAAAAATGAGGAGGATTTAAATTCCTTACCACGCGTTCAACATTTGCAAAGACTGCATCACCTGATCTGGGGACAAGGGGAGCCATGATTGCTGTATTCTTCTTCTTCCTTCCTGCGGTTAGAGCTTTAGCTCTTCTCTGATATGAATAGTATGTCACCTAGATGTCACAACAATTGAACGCTTGCGGGCTATGTAAAATAAAAGTTTAGACGAGTACTTTTCAGTTTGTGTTTGTGTTTTATAAGGAAAAAATACCAATCATTGTTATTCATAAGAATCAAAAGACATCTTATACATGGTGTGTCTAAGGGCAACTTAAAAACGTCTCAAATATATGGACCTATAATGATATAAGTTAGAACAAATATGCTTAGAATAAG
This sequence comes from Pseudotsuga menziesii, assembly GCA_001517045.1. Lineage (NCBI taxonomy): Eukaryota > Viridiplantae > Streptophyta > Pinopsida > Pinales > Pinaceae > Pseudotsuga > Pseudotsuga menziesii. The sequence continues at coordinate 195,180 of LPNX010379189.1, forward strand.
CTTGTTTTTTAGGGTTAAAAAAAAGGCGTTGGTGATGAGCTTGAAATATTTTATTTTTTAATTCAATGGAATTGAAACCATATAAAAGTTACAAGTTCAAAATGTAATGATCCAATTGAAAGTAAGTTGTTATAAGGTGAAGAGAGTTGTTATTGGCTTAATCTCAAGGTCTTAGAAGTCTTAGACAAGGATGTCCTAGGTCTTCCTTCTTATTTATTTTGATGATGGAAGGACTTAGTTAGGTTTTAAAGCATGCTTGCAGTAAAAGAGCACTGATAGGTGTTAGAATAGATGAGAGTATTATTATCACATATTTATTTTGTGTTGATGACATTCTCTTGTTTACATATGGATCTAAACAGGATATTTCAAATCTTAGAGCTATCCTAGATCTATTTGCAAGAGCCACTAGAATGAAAATTAATAGCAGGAAATCTACAGTCTCAGTCTTAAATTTATCTAAAGATTCAATGAAATGATTATATCCATTTTTTATTTTAGTGAAGTGGAGCATGATGAAGGTCGGAGTTATTTGGGTTTCAATTTGAAGCCTAATGACTACTTGCATAGAGATTGGGGTGGTTGGCAGCAAAAATTGAAAGCAGGCTTCATCTTTGGTGCAATAAGTGGCTTTCCAGGGGTGGAAGGTTGATCCTTATGAAATCTATCCTATAAGGGCTCTCTGTTTATTGGTCTTTATTGGCTTATATACCTGCAGGAACTTTGGAGCATATTCGAAAAAATATCTTATCATTTTTTATGGAAGGGAGACAAGAAGGACAGGTCTTTTGCATGGGTCTCCTGGGATAACATTACTCTTCCAAAAGAGCTCAGTGGATGGGATCTGAAACATCCTAGATGTTTTGCAAATGTGTTTGTCACCAAAGGCATTTGGAAGATAATCAAAGAGGAGGGCATGTGGGATAAGGTGGTTTACATAAAATATAATTTTCCCCTTAACTATTGAAGAATGGATCTATTGAACAGAAAAATCGAGCAAGTATGCTTCTCTGATGTGGAGAAATCTTATTAAAGTTTTTGATGTGATTGGTAGAGGCCTTGTTTGGAAAGTGGGCAACGGTCGGAAGGTTGTTAGACGGCTTGCAAGCTTCGTAATCATCCGATAAACACTCCCATTAATATGGCACTAGTTATTTGAACCAAATTGGAGTGGAAAGGATTCACAACTCGATTAGCCAAGATTGGATGAGTGCAGAGGATCTAAATCTGGACAGGAACAGTGGTATCAGTTGGGGGAGGTTCATAAAAGACTTGCAGGATGCTCATATATATCTCAAGGATTCTAAGCTAATATGGGCAAAAAATGACCAGGGAGGACATTACACTCCTCGTTTGGGTTATAAAGCTATTAAAGCAGAAGAAGACCGTCCTCATCCTCCTTGGTGGAATACAGTTATCTCACACCTAAAATGTTCGTTAAAAATGAAACTCTTCCTCTAGTTGGTGTTGCAAAAGGTATTTCTTATACGAGACATCATGATTAAGTGCTTTTAGATAGGTCCCAGCAAATGCCCCCTTTGTCTGAATCATGAAGAAATGTTGGACCATTTGGTTATTCTATGTCCTTATATCACAAAGCTTTAGCAACATATTTCACAAATCAAAGGTATCGTCTTCATTTGGAATGGTCTTTTCATTTCGAAGGCTTTTCAACAGTGGATTAATGACCAAGCTTATCAAGACTTCTATGCACTACATGTTATCATCATATGGTTTGTCTGGATTGCTCATAATCAAGTTATCTTTGAAGAGACTATAGTGACTCCATAATTATATGGCATCAGAAGCTTATCAATCCTTCATCTTTTTTCACAATCTAAAGAATCTACCAGATGTAGACCTATTCGGGAGGAAGTCATTGACAAGTCAATGTGCTAGGCCTACTTCAATGGGGTAATCCTTACAAAGGAAGGGTTGGAGGAGTGGTTTATTTGTCTTATGATCATTATTTTAAATTTGTTGTTACCCTGGGACCGTGCTCCAAAAATACTACAGAATTATTGACCTTGAAGGTGTTAGGATTATGTGTAATCCTCCCTTATCTGCCATAGTCTAAATGTTGGTTTCATAGCTTACAAGTATGTTTCCACTTCATTTATGCCATGGATAAGTTATCTGAGGCCCACCTACCACTTGATGCGCCAGTCTGCATGAGTTTAGGAGCTCCATAAGCCAATCCCTACATTTTAGGAACCCACACTAAGTCATGGGAGTCCCACCAACAATTCACCCTAGTATGTGTTGAGTTATGCTCTGATGGGCCACAGACAATTCATCTTCAGTTATTATAGCACCACCTTTGCATGATTTAAGGAGAATGGGTGCTTTTTCTCACCTAACTTGGTTAGTTAATTGATCGTGAGGTGTTTCAGTTGTCCAGAGTTGCACTAGTGAGCCTCTAGTGGTGATTTTTCCATAGTTACTGATCTTTGGAGTCACTCCAAGTCATGGAATTCGAACCACTCCTAAATGATTTGAATTCTCCCAATTGTATCATCAATGTATTACATACAGATTAATGATTATCAGATTATTGTTATGTTGTCAAATTTTTGCCTCTTGTCTGAATAATTTCACCATGATTGTTTGACAATTCTAGCACTGAAATTCTTCTTCCTCATTCATTCTCCTTTGATAGTGAGGTTTGATCCAACATCATGATCCAGTGGCTTTGCTAATTTTACATGGTATCGGAGCAAGTGCTCGGACCATTTTTCAATCCTTGAAAACTTCCATTGATGCACCAGAAGCAACTGGGTTCCACATAAATCCTGGTATATTTGCCTTGCTCCCTGAGGATTTATCCAGAGAAGTCTAGCGAGGTGTGAAGCACCCAGATAATGTGCACATGTTGAAGTAGAGAGTGTTTGAACTAGTTTTCCTTCGAATGAAAGTTTTATGTAGGTAAATTGAAGGGTTCAGAAGAATTGTGTTGCTCGTGAAGCTGCAAAATGGAGAATTAAGTAGTGTGGACACTGAGGATCCTCACATCCTTCAATTATCTTTATTAGAGAGCAGATATGCAGTTTATGTTGTGCAACAAAGGTCTATTTAGGGTCACAACGGGAAAGGAGGTCAAACCCCAACAACCTTAAGAGAAATCAAAGTACCTGAACAAATTGGATAAAGCCTTTGGTTTCATATGCATTCATATCTCCAGGGAGTTACTCTTCCACCTTGATGGATTAAAAACACCAATGGAAGTATGGAAGAAGCTCAAATCATTGTTTGGAAAGTAGGATGAGTTAAGAGGCCACATTTTGGAGAATGAACCGATTGCTCTTCAACCCAACAATTTTGAAACCATTCATCAATTCTTCTCTAACTTCAAGTCTTTGGTCATGCAGTGAAAGCAGTGTGGAATTGACAAGAAGGATGAGCAATTGGTGCTCTCCATTATGAGGAATCTCGACCCATAATTTTTAATATTTGTGTCCACCTTCCACTCTGAGAGACTAACTACCCCAAACTGGTGAATGCCCTCACTTGATGCATTCATTGAATCCTCATTCAAGAATAAGACAAGTTGATTCAAGTGGGAGACCTCAAAGCCTCGAAGAATCAATCTCTTTTGGCTGGGGAGACTAAGAATGCATAAGCTAGAGGGAGATAGAAGGGGAAGGACAAAAATAAAATTGAAACCAAACCAAAGGAGAAGCAATATCCTTTAGATGGAGCCTATGTTTCTAAGAAGGACAAGGATAAAAAGTTTGAAAAGACCAAGTGTTTGTATTGCAAGATAGGGAACCATCTAGAGAACCTATGTATGAAGAAAACCATAGATCATATGTCAAGACTCCTTGAACAACATAATATTTCCCTCCCTAAAGGCAGAAGGAAGCCTTATCCTAGAAACAAGACTGAAGATCATGAGAGATGCCATGCTTTGAAGGTAGGTTTCTCTTAGTCACAAGCTTTTCACATTGATTATGGAGCCTCTAACCACATGGCTGCTTCCAAGGAATCATTATCTTCTCTGGATCTCTCTAGTGGTCCTAGAGTACACATGGGAGATGACTCTCAAATCCCAACTGGTTGGAAAGATTCAATTTAATTTTAGCATGGAGTGTTCAAAAATTCCCTCTATGTACCCTCCTTAGTAGCAAATATGTTGTCTGTATATCATATGAACCATACATGCTCACCAAATCGAGTCATATTTGAACCTGACTCGGTGGAGATCTCAAAAATCTCTACCGGAAACTTCATAGAGAAAGGAGTTGCAAATCATGCCTTCAAGGCACATGAATTCTCACAATTTCTTCCATACTCATACCAAAGTGCCCTATTGACTCATGCTAATGAATAAGCAAAATCTGGCATGAGAGATTTGGCCATCTGAATTTCAAATATATCCAGTAGCTACACAATGAAGAGATGGTTGAGGGATTACCTCTCATCGAGTCCTCTCAAGGTGTTTGCAATGGTTGATTGTTAGGTAAGCACCCAAAGCGAAGGTATGAAGTTGGGAAGGCAATAAGAGCTGCATCTACACTTGATTTGGTACATAGTGATGTCTCTTGACCAATTCCTACAACATTCATGAAAGGATTCAAATACTTCCTAACCTTCATTGATGACTACTTAATGTATTTTTTGATCTACTTTCTTAAGCAGGAGTCTAAGGTGTTTGAAACCTTCAAAGATTTTAAAGCCTTAGCTGAGAACACTCTTGGGAAGAAGATCAAAGCACTTAGATTAGACAATGGAGGAGAGTGCATCAAAAGAGGGTTTCAACAGTTGTGTGCTTCAGAAGGTATTCATATGCAACATCCAGTCCCATACACACCGCAATAAAATGGTGTAGCTAAGAGGAAGAACCGATCCTTGAAGGAGATGGCTACCTGCCTTCTTGAAGAAAGAGATCTTCCACCATATCTTTGGGCTGAAGCAGTGAACTGTGCTTCATACATACAGAACATAGTACCTCACAAGTCAATGGTTAGGGTCACTCCATTCGAAGCACTGATGGGACATAAGCCTATTGTCTCACATCTTAGGGTTTTTGGCTTCAAAACATGGTCCAAAATTCCATCTAACAAAGAAAAGCCTTCCAACATCAAAGTAGCAAATGCAATATGTTGGGATATTTAGATGATGCAAAAGCTTACAAGTTGATGGATATTGCAATCAAAAGATGCTTCATAGAGCAGAGTGTCCAATTCAACGAAGATCTGTTGCATTAACTACAACCAACTAAAGAGGAAGGTATAAATGATCAATCTATTCCAATTGCATGTGATGTTGTTTCTACTGATATTTCAGATTCAGAGTCCAAAGATGAGGATCAAGAGGAACCAGATCTTGATCTTGAGAATGAATATCAAGCATATCCATATCTAGATCCAGCTCCTACTCCCAATCCAAGGTCTAAATGAGCCCAAAAACTCATTGAAGCTGTCGGGAACAGTGATGGGGATTTATCTGACAGAAGGAGAACCAGATCTCAATTTCAGGATGAGAACCTTGCGCTTTGTCATAGTGATTTGCTTCTCTCAGAGAGGTGCAACACGATGCTAGGGTCTAATCCTCAGTCCTATAAAGAGGCTTGCCATGATCCAAGGTGGCAAGCAGCTATAGATGATGAATATGATTCGCTATAAAACAACAAGATACAAAAGCTTGTCTCCTTACCTTAAGGGAGAAAGCTTATCTAGTACAAATGGATATACAAAACCAAACTAGCAACAGATGGATATTATACGAAGTACACGGCTCAGTTAGTTGCAAAGGGGTACTCACGGGTCCATGGGTTGGACTACAAGGAGACATTCGCCCCTGTTACAAGAATGGATTCCATAAGGCTAGTTTTGGCAATTGTTGCTTCGAAGAAATGGGAGGTACATCGCATGGATGTGAAGAGTGCCTTCCTCCATGGTGACCTAGAATAAGAGATCTACATGAGATATCCTGAAGAGTACACTGAAGATTCCTCCTTGGTTTGCAAACTAAGTAAATCTTTGTATGGGCTCAATCAGGCCCTAAGGGCATGGTATGCCAAGATGGATGCCAAGATGGATGCCTTCTTACTGTCGCAAAAATCCGAAAGGTTCAAGTATGATTATAATGTCTACAAGCAACAGAAGGGAGGTTTCTTACTATTGATTGTCCTATATTTGGATTACTTGCTCGTCACCAGTGGTTCAGCTTTTGGATTGAGGGATATCAAGTCAACTTTGAGCAAGGCATTCTCCATGACAAATCTAAGGTTGCTTTGACAATTTATGGCCTTGAAGTGAATCAAGAATGTTTGTGGATCATGATTACTCGGTAGAGATACATATGTGATGTTCTCAAGAGGTTCCATATGACTAATTGCAAAGAATAATCTTTCCCTTTCCTATCTAACATCATATTAGAAGAAGGTGGTTCTACACCCTTGGTTGATAGTACTCTCTACAGATAGTTGATTGGTAGCTTATTGTACCTTACCCATTCTAGACCAGACTTGTCATATGATGTGAGTGTTATTGCCAAGTTCATGCAGGAGCCACATGAGCTACATTGGAAGGCAACAAAGCACATCTTACATTATGTGCAGGGTACTAGAGAGTTTGGGATTCACTATTCTATTGGTGCCCAGCTAGATCTGGTTGTTTTTACTAACTCATACTGGATTGGAGATAGTATTGACATAACATCTACTTCAGGGTTTGTGTTCATGTTGGGATCTGGACCAATCTGTTGGTCAAGTAAGAAGCAAACAACTCTTTCTCTCTCTTCGGCTAAAGCTGAGTATCAGGGGTCCATGAATGTAGTTATTCAGGTAGTTTGGCTACATGGGATTCTGATAATAAAAGTGCAATTAAAATTTCTAATGATCCAATACACAAGTACTGGACCAAACACATTGAAGTCCATGTGCACTACATTTGCGAACTAGTGCATATTAAGGATATCATTTTACATTACTTCTTATAAAGTATAAGGTTGCGGACATATTCACAAAATATTTCACTGAAAAGAGATTTGCTTATCTCAGGTCTCTTCTTGGTGTGAAGGTTTGATTAAGTTTGTTCTTGGTTCACTGTTCAGTTGAGATGGGGGGGGGGGGGGGGGGGTTCCCATGAGGTTTTCCCCATTTCAATTACTTTTTTTGCATTAGATTGTATGGGTGACCTTTGGTCTCAGTTTTCAGGGCCCAGGTTGTCCAAGTTTGGATTAAGGGGGGGCGTTATGATTATTTGTAATCCTCCCTTGTCTGCATTAGTCTAAATGTCAGTTTCCTAGCTTAAGAGTGTGTTGCCACTTCATTAGTGCCATGAAGAAGTTATATGGGCCCCACCTACCACTTGATGTGCCATTCTATGTGAGTTTAGGAGCTCCAAAAGCCAATCCCTCTATTTTACGAACCCACACTGAGTCATGGGAGTCCCACTAACAATTCACCCTAGTCTATGTTGAGTTATGCTCTGATGGACCACAGTCAGTTCATCATCAACTAGTCTAGCGCCGCCTTTGCATGATTTAAGGAGAATGGGAGTCTTTGCTCACCTACCTTGCTCAGTTAACTGATTGTGAGGTGTTTTAGTTGTCCATAGTTGCACTAGTGAGCCTCCAGTGGTGATTTTTCCACAGTTGATCTATGGAGTTAGTCCAAGTCATGGAATTTGAATCACTCCTAGAGGATTTGAATTCTCCCAATTGTATTATAAATGGATTACATACAAATTTGTGATTATCATATTATTGTTATGTTGTCAAATTTTTGCCTCTTGTCTAAATAATTTCACCATGTTTGTTTGACAATTCTAGCACTGAAATTATTCTTCCTCATTCATAATTATTTCATACCAAGGTTCAATCCAACCCGGTGATCCTATGCCTTTGCTGATTTTATAGAAGGCACTCTTGCAGACTGCCCTCCATATTAATGTACATAAAATTCAAGTGTTTGGAGACTTTCAGTTGGTTGTGGAGTGGACGAGAAAGAAGAACCCCCCTAAGAGCATTCATCTTGTTGTTACCTATGAATAGTTGATACGACTTAGTGACAATTTCCAAGAAACTAGCTTTCATCATATATACAAAGAAAGAAATACTATTGCAAACAATCTCTCTAAATTGGGCTTGAGAGTGACAGATGGGATGTGGTGATTAATATGGGAGCAACAACATGATACTCTGGAGGAGCATGATCTAGGACCAGTCCTGACTATGAGATAATTTATTCAGTGATAAGAATCAACTTCGATTTTTTAAGTGTTCATTGGAGATTAAATTAAGATATTATAAAGTTGAGCGCATCGTCTGGTTATTAGAAATCATTTCTTTTTATTTATCTATAGCTTAACTATGGAGTACTATATTTTCCCTTTGGTGAGGATAGTCATTGTAATTTATGAGGTATGGTTGATTTCTTAACAATCGTCTTTTTTGTTAGCTAGCACTATGTTTTAGCTATGAAGTTGAATGACTACTATATTGTAGCTTTAAATATTTCTCTTACGGAAATATATGGAAAGAAATGACCAAAAAGTCTCTGTAGAATGCGTTGTATTTAAATTAATATAATGCGAGTTTTTTCCAAGGAAAAAAAAGGTGGAGAGATGGAAATAATTTATTTTTAAATTTCATGGAGTTATAACAATTTAAAATGCAATGATCTATTTGAAATTTGTACATTGTTGTAAGGTAGAGAGGTGGAAATAGTTTATTTTTAAATTCAACGGGGATTGGAACAATTAAAATGTAATGATCCATTTGAAATTTTGTTGGGGTGCACAACTACAAAAATAAGACTATTTTCTCAACTATAGTAATGGACATGCTAGTAGAACTCATACAATGATGGAACACCGATGTGGCTTGGAGCCAAAAGGTGGTGCAAGACAAAGTAACATCGAAGGAAATCATAAATTGTGGATGGAAGAAAACATTTTATTTGGATTAATGGATAGGATTGTAGTGGTGCATGTGGCGACCAAAACTTGTTATGTGCTTCCCCTACTAGGAATTCCATAGTCAAGATTGCTAGATGGAGGATCCAATCATTGAATTATTGTCGCATATGTTGTGAAATGCATAATGCATGAAGAGCCTAGATTTTAAACATGATAGTGGGAAAAATGGTGGGAACAATTGTTCTGAGGTGTAATTGAGTAATTTCCACAACCATCTCTTGCTATATAACGAATGACATATGTCATGGTAGTGCGTAGTTTGGTATATCTATTAAATGATACATTGATCCACATGAATAATGATTCACTGGCATGAGAACTTTGTTCATAAGAAATTAATCCAATTATCTTCAGAACATGTTATAATGACATGGATGAACATTGAATTCTTGTCATGATGTAGGTATACATCTTAAAATGATTATTATTTATAAGTTGTACTAATGATGTGTCATGTGTGTAATGATTGATATAGAGGAATGTGTTTTTATGTTTGGTTTGGGGTTAAATTTTTGTAGGTTATGTCAATCAATATATATCATCCAGTTGAGAAGGGAAAAAATGCATCATATTTTCCAATAATAGTTTCAAATTAGATTGCAAATACCCCTTGTCATTGCTCCTTCTAAATAAGCGTCGAGGTATCCCTTCTAAATAAGTTGTTAGTTCTCACCTAAGCTATCCCATCAAAGCAAATCTTTTTTATGCATTCAAATCTTCTTTGCACCCATCTCAGCCTCACGGGGAAGTGTTGTCTCTAGAGGCACTCTAGGTTGAAAATATAATACACCCAGACATGATAGAGACTCAAACTTTATACATATTAAAGCTAAATCTAGAGGCAAATTTGATATAAATGATTTTTGAGTGTGTGTGTGTGTTTTGTGGTAAGTAAAATGTATTATGAACAACTTTGTAGATGTAAAATGCTTTGCAGAGGAATTTTACAGAGTGTGAAGAAGGGCCTCTATGGCCTGAAGCAAGCTCCCAGAGCTTGGTATGGAAGAATAGAAAGTTTCTTGTCAATTATGGTTAAAGCTGATCCTAACCTTTATCTCAAGGTTGTAGAAGATGAACCTGTCATCCTATTATTATATGTGGATGACTTATTCTTGACAGGGAATGAGAAACAGATCATGGAAAGCAAGAAGAAACTAGCAGAAGAATTTGAGATGAAAGACCTTGGGTTAATGTATTATTTCTTAGGTCTGGAAGTATGGAAAAGTTCAGAAGGAATCTTTCTCAACCAGGGAAAGTACGCGGTAGAGATATTGAAGAGATTCAATATGTTGGAATGCAAAGTCATGGCCACACCCATGGGCTCCAACCTGAAGTTGTTAGCTGATGACTCATCAGAGTTAGTGGATGTGACTCATTACAAACAGATCATTGGGTCATTGATGTACTTAACAAATACCAAACCAGACATTTGTTTTGCTGTGAACACCTTAAGTCAATATCTTGTTCAACCAAGATGGGTTCACCTAGTAGCTGCAAAACATGTGATGAGATATCTGAAAGAGACTATAGACTTTGGCCTATACTATGATGGTAGCCATGAGTATAGATTGTATGGCTACACAGATGCAGATTGGGCTAGAAGTATCTCAGACAGGAAAAGCACATCAAGTAGATGCTTTTGTTTGGGGTCTGCTATGAGTTCATGGTTTAGCAGGAAACAATCCAGTGTTTCTCTTAGCTTGGCTGAAGTAGAATACATAGCAGATTGCTCTGCCAAGTTGTGAAGCCATATGGCTTCGGAAGTTGATATCAGGTCTCTTTGACCTGAAGATGGATACTACAATGATTCTATGTGATAACCAGATTTGTGATGACAAAGAACCCTGTGTTCCATTGTAACACATAAAAATCCGGTATTTCTACAAACGAGTGAAGATGCAGATGATGATGTTTCAGTATTTATATATATTGTAGATGCAGATGATGGTGATTTAGTATTTCGATACTGAGTATAGAGATGATGATGTTTCAGTATTCCCATACTAAAGATATAGATGATGATGATTTTAGTGTTCCCATACTGAAGATATAGATGATGATGATTTCAGTGTTCCCATACTAAAAATATAGATGATATTTCAGTATTTACATACTGTAGATGCAGATGATGGTGATTCCATATTTCTATAATGAATATAGAGATGATGATGTTTTCAGTATTCACATACTGGAGATACAGATGGTGATAGTTCAGTATTCACATACTGAAGATGTAGATGATGATGGTTTGGATGATGATGTACTGACGAAGCCTCTGTCTCGAGTAAAGTTCGAACACTTTCGAGGCAAGCTTGGTGTTGTTCGAAAAGACCTTCCTCGAAAGGGGGAGTAGTGATATTGCGGTGGGATTGTATCATCCCTGGGCATCTGCCCTAAAGTGATCCGGTGTCTTCAGTCATCAAGAATGTGGTAAGATTGTATCATCCTTAAACTTCGGTTCAGAACAGATCTCGTGTAACTTTGGTCATCGAGAATGTGGCAAAATTGTATCATCCTTGAACTTCGGTTCAAAATGTATCCGGTGAACTTCGGTCATCGAGAAGGTGGCAGGATTGTATCATCCTTGGACTTCGGTTTAGAACTGATACGGTGACTTCAGTACTCGAGAACGTGTGTTGATCCCGTAATTCCTAGAGGAAGGATTGTCTGAGTTCCACATATGTATTGATCCCATAATTCTGAAAGGAAGGATCGTTAGTAACTCTGTAAAGACCTAAATCCCGTAATTCCAAAAGGAAGGATCATTGACTTGATCCCATAATTCCAATAGGAAGGATTGCCTGAGTTCCACAGATGTGTTGATCCCGTAATTCCAATAGGAAGGATTGTCTAAGTTCCACAAATGTGTTGATCCTGTAATTCCAAAAGGAAGGATCGTTAGTAACTCCGTAAAGACCTAAATCCCTTAATTCTGAAAGGAAGGATCATTAGTAACTCCGTAAAGACCTAAATCCCATAATTCCGAAAGGAAGGATCATTGGTAGCTCCGTAAAGACTTGATCCCATAATTCCAACAGGAAGGATTGTCTGAGTTCCACAGATGTGTTGATCTCGTAATTCCAATAGGAAGGATTGTTTGAGTTCCACAAATGTGTTGATCCCGTAATTCCGAAAGGAAGGATCGTTAGTAACTCCGTAAAGACCTAAATCCCGTAATTCCGAAAGGAAGGATCATTAGTAGCTCCATAAAGACTTGATCCCATAATTCTGAAAGGAAGGATCGTCTTAGCTCCACAGATGTGTTGATCCCGTAATTCTGAAAGGAAGGATCGTTAGTAACTCCGTAAAGACCTAAATCCCGTAATTCCGATAGGAAGGATTGTCTGAGTACCACAGACATGTTGATCCCGTAATTCCAAAAGGAAGGATCATGTTGATGTTTTGATGATGATGATGTTGATGTTTTGATGATGATGATGTTTCTAATTGAAAGATCAGAGTATGATGATGATGATGTTTCTGATCAAAAGATCAGAGAATGATGATGATGTTGTTGTTGATCGAAAGGTCAAAGTGTTGAAGATGATGTTGCTGATCAAAAGGTCAAAGTGCTGAAGACGATGTTGCTGATCGAAAGGTCAAAGTGCTGAAGATGATGTTGCTGATCGGAAGGTCAAAGTGTTGAAGATGATGTTGCTGATCGAAAGGTCAAAGTGCTAAAGATGATGCTAATCGAAAGGTCAAAGTGTTGAAGATGTTGCTAATCGAAGCAGTCAAATGATGATGAAGACTGAAGATTGAAGATGAAGACTACATAATCTTGAAAAGCTTCCAATGATTTATAGATGTGTTACCCTGATGATGTTGATGATGTCCTCTGTCTCTCTCCTACTATTGTTGTTGTTGATGTTGTTGTAGAATACCCTTCTCGTTAAGGGGGAGTGTTGAAATATTGTAACTTTGAAGAATATTCTATATGTATTTTTGTGGTCCCCGATGGTCCTACTAGGAGAGCCACTTGTATTACTTTGTACCCCGATGCTTCTAATCGGAAGAACTAATAAGAGTCATGAGGTAGTCCCCTCTAATTGTAAAGGTGGGTCATTAGCACCCCAGTGTGGTTACTTGAGCCTACATGTGTAACTCGAGCCTACATGATTTAACTCAAGCCTACATGTCAGATGAGTTAACTTAAGTGAACAGATGAATATAAATAGAGGTGTGGTGCTCCTCATTTGGAACACACACTCTCACTTGTGTAGTGCATTAGTGGAGAAGAGAAGTAGCTGGAGAAGGAGGAGGATCAAGCTTTGATCTCCTTGCTGGTTTTATCTTTTATCTTTTTGGGGCATCTATATTGAGGAAGCTTTTGCTGGGTTTTTCCCTTTAGGGTTTTCCCAGGATAAATCTTTGTGTTCCTTTTGTATGGTTGTGCTTGTCTATCTTTCAGTGATCTTGTTTATATGATTTTGTTATGAAAATGAAATGAAATACTGATGTCTTAGCTAAGCATATGAAAAGTGAACAGTAATCCTGAGCTACTTGATGCTTGAGGAATTATCCATGTTTAACTCCGACGGGATCTCCTCGTCCTTCTCGTTTTCTTTAGAGCTTGTTCTTCTCTCAAATATTATGTTATGGCCTTCTTTACTTGTGGACCTTGCATAGCTTGATATATCTCCATGTCTGCAACTTTTTCAACCCCTCTTTTCTTCCCAACCAGATGTATTGTCCTTCTCACTTCTTCCATGAGATCTTGTTCCTTTTGGACTTCTTTCCATGTGTATTTGTTGGCTATTCTCTCCCACTCTAGCTTCGGTGCACAGCCATACGGGGAATTGTTATTAACCACCCTTTGATTTGAGATTATCTTGTATGAATCACAAGCCCCTTTTTAATCCTTATCCAAGTTCAGTTTACTCAAATATTCTTCTATGTATTGGAGTGCATTCATATCTCTCACTTAGAAGGGTTCTACGTCCCTAAGGAGCATAAAGGTTCTTTATTACCTGAAGTGTAGCTCGTCTAATATATTCCATGGCTATCACCCTGGTTGTAAGGAAGGTAGGGATCTTGTATGGTTCCTCTTTAAAACCATATATTATAATTATTGTGTGATCTTTGTATAAAAACCATCTCCCACCTTCATTTTTGGGCCTAAACAGTAATAATCGTTTCCCCTTTTGCACCATCCTTTGAGGATCTACCCCATATATTAACACATAAGCCAACTTTTCCAGTCTATTTGTGAATTCCACAAAATTGGAATTGTCAACTTTTCTCAAGAGCATGTCATTCCAATCATAAACAAGATTTCACTCCTAACTTCATCAAATCTCTCCAGGCCCAGAATCTGAAAATGTTCATAGTTTTGGTACACAAACATGAAGAATAAAAGGTTGGGTATTTGAATAGCTCCAATCATAAGAATTCATCTAATTTCTCATTCATTTCTTGGGCTATAAAGCTGCAGACATCAAGTTTTGTGGTACCCACTCCTGATGCAAGGGTTAATTTGAGCAAGAAAGGCTAGGATAACATCATCTACTACTTGGTCCTCTCCATACTTAAGGACTGTACATATTAGGGAGATGGTCTACATAGAACTTTAAAAAAACAATACAATGTCATATGGTGCAACAATATCTAGCAGGGCCACTCCTAGCTCTAGGTGTCTATAAAGGAACTATTTTTTATCATATGGGTTCAAGGTTTGGTAAGATATAAACATACTTCTTTCATAAATTTATGTCATGGCTAGAAAATCAGAGATGCATAACATCCCTTTCAAGGTTATGGATTCAATTATGATGTGGATTTTAGAGCCATAAGAGGATATTATGGCCTTGTCTACGAGTGAGTAATGGAAGGTGCACCAGGTGGTGAATTGAAGAAAATACATAGAGCGGGGATAGAGAGCTTGGGCCAAATTGAAATCCCATAAGTGACAGGGGTATTAGGCTGCCATTGATAAGGTTCGAGCCTCTCTAACAATGGTTATTAGGTTTGAGTTTCTTATCATTGTATAAAAATACACACGTGATCATCATACAAAGGATCGACTCTAGAAAATTTAGAGGGGGGGAGCTTGAATTTAGACATCTTGGATATTTTGGGCAGTTAATTCTGACTGGTTAGAGGTACAATTAACTTTATGACTATATTACAATAAAGTTGGATTTCCACACATGTAAAACAATTTGAGGGATTGGTGCAGAGAAAAGTAAAATACCAGATATAATATAACATGGAGGTTGGATTGACTGCTAAGCTAGAACTAACTGACTAGGTGCATAGGAACTAGAGGTCTAGTTCTTCGAGCTTTGCTTCACAGGTTGACAATAACATTGAGACCATGGGTTTTCTCTTTTAGTAGTTCAACTTTTGAATTGGAGACTTGATAGGCTTTCATTTGAACATGATAAATGACACGAGCAAGGACAAACATGACCACCTAGTAGGTGTGAAGAGGTGATTGGTTGACGTGACTATACCGAGTGACTGGTCGAGGGGATGACAGCTATACAACTTTACCTTTTATACTTTTGAGTGGAAATTGCCCATGGTTTTCCAAGGTGGCAACGCTCGCTGAACTCAACAATGTACAAAAATTCCTTGAGGAAGCATGGCTAGTGAGAATTTAACACACTTCCTCGAGGAAATTTGGTACAACACGTGCTTGGGCCCAAATTATGATCGCTCACTTTATTAGTGTGTAATCAATGCAAACCATCAATTATTGATCTCACCCTTTGATCTGCTCACCACCTGACTTTAATAACTCCCTTGTTATTTACTGACACACTCTTGATCTCAATAGTATATCAACTTCCCAATTTAACGATGGTCTACTCGTTCCATCGACACCCAGTGTTTTAGATCTAAGTTATCTGCCTATGGTCCCATGACTTAGTGCTCGCTTTAAATAACATTGTTTTGGCTCTCGAGAGCTTAGAATTTGTGCTAGAGACCATTATGACTCTTCATTTGTGGGTACTCAAATGCTGCAAAAGAAATATTGTCACTAATATAAATAATTTCTATATGGTCTCCATTTGAAGAGGATAACACAAATTTGATTGTTGTGTTAGTGTCTTGTTGAAATTTGAATTAAATTGAATCACAAGACTTCTTTGGAGAACACTCTTTTACAATCTCATGACAACATATATCAAAGTGTAAAATATATGAGCAACGTGGAACATTTAGCTATCCAATCTTCCCATGTTACGATTAATATTGAAAATTCCTTCTTCAATCCCTTCAATATTAAAGCTATGCAAGTCATATTAATTCTCCTTTATGTAAGAGTGAGTCTTTATCATAGGCTATGTGAAATGAAAACACCTACAATGCGTTCCTAACTATTTGATCCAACAAGATGTGACCCATAAGCTTTAAAATAACCAAACAAACATTAAATGCACGCTAACATGAAATTTTGGGTGACATACTAACTGAAAACACAAATATGTATTAACATACTAAAATGCTTAGTGTGTGTTATATTCTATAAAATTACAGTTTGATCCAAACAATATGAAACCTGCATCGCCCTTTGGCTCCAAATCACATTAGTATCATATAATTGATTATCTAGTGATTCATCTCGTATAGTGCTAAGGGGAGATTGAAGTCCAAGGACGAGCATGAGGAAAGTGTTGACAATATCCATGTCATGTAAACTTACATTGACAATAGCACCATATCCATGGAAACCAATCTTTCATTCACAATGTAAGTTCCATGTGAAGTCGATTTCCAGTGGAGATCCAAGATCCTTGGAAGAAAAACTCGATCTAGCTCAATACCTTTCATATCCTAGAGGAATCCATGAGTGTTTATGATTATATAACCATGCAAATTAGAGGTTTTAATAAAAATAATATGTTTTCCACTCCGTCGAAAAACCATAGTAGTAATGAAAACAACATTGTGGACTCGTGGGTGTGTCCCAAGAATGTCTCCATTTCTCAATTAGGCCCCTTCAAATTCCTTGTGGAGGAATTTCTACAGCACCAAGCACTTGGATGTGGCCAAGGGAGGTAGCATTTCCATTGGCAGCCTCGAGTTCAAATAGGTTGTTGGTGCCTCAAAGACAATTTAAGTTAACATCATTGTTGAAAGCAAGTCCATTGATCTAAATTTTCCAGTTTCAAATTTAGATTGCGTGGATAATACATTTGCAACTTTTGCATGGGAGCACGAGACTATGAATGGTGCCACATTGCTTCATTCTATTTCATTGAACCCCTTCGATAGCCTCTCACTAGTGGTGGTGCCTAACAAGTTGTTGTTGCTCAATGAGATTGAATCCAAAGCTAAGAAAAAACCCAATACTTGTGTGAAAAATGGAGATGGGAAGAGCAAATGAAAAAGATGTACCTATGGTGGGTTTAGACAATCTCATAGCTCGCTTACTTAAATTTCCTAGCAAACTAGATGCCATGTACTTGTCTAGAAATGGATAACAATGAGGAGGAGGATTTAAGTTGAAAACACTCAAAATTTGTTATGTTGTGTTATCTAGTTACAAGTTGACATCAATTAGTTGGCATGTTATCGTCAAAGGCATCATTGCACCTAATTTTTTTCCTTAACAATGATAATGGTTGCTTTCACTTCTTTATTTATGCATGTGTACATATTCTTTTGATTTTGTTTATAAAAAATGGGTGGATGCTTTATATATTATATTATGGTCATAAACTTTGAATTATTTGGCTAATTAATAGTCTTTTAGTTGTAAACACATTAAATATCGTTGTGACTATCACAATGAAGTTGATTAGTTGCACATTATCAAATCGACACCGAATAGAGCTTATTACCAAGCTTTTTAATTAAATTCCATCAACAAGACATGACTAAGTCCATACCCCATGCTCTTATACCTTCATTTTTATATGTATACATTCAACAATGGTAGTCACAACCTAGACACCAATATAAGCTTTATACATGCACCAAGGCCAAAAATCCTCAAAGCTCACTGTCTCTCAAACTATTCTTTCTATCCTCCTCAAATATTGTTCAACTGAGCCAAAAACTTGTATCTTTCAATTTGAACTTTAACCCCACCCCAACGCTTTCATTATCCTTGACGCACAACACATGGGCTTATTGCGCGGAGAAAAAGTCTTTGGCACGTGACAATTTAAATATATAAATGGTTAAGGGCTCTCAAAAAATGATATTTTTTGCAAGTGCTCAAACAAAGAGAAAAGAGGTCATTTGTTTTCAAGACGAGCTTAGAGGTTCATACTTGTGACATCATGTGCAAGCATTGAGTTCAATTTGCGTAAGTCGATTTTGGCATTTGAATCTAAAGTAACGGGTAAGATGTCTCTTAGATTGCTTGGAAATTATTTACTACATTATAATAAACATAATGAATTAGGGAAGAGTGAAACAACGTATATTTTGTGGTGGTGTAACGTCTGAGGCACCCTAGGCTGTGATTTAGGATATGTTGAAGCACGATGAAACAAAATTTTGGCCTCAAGTTGATCTAGGGCCAGAGGGTGCTCCCTCAATTAGATTTATAGCAACTTAACTGCACCGAGGGGTTCAAGACACTATATATATCAACAACATATATAAAAAAAATTATAAGTAAAATCTGGGGTGGGTGTAGGTTGATGTTTCAGGGTTATTTCTCTCAGATTTCACATAGTCACTGTAAAGGAGCAGGGCAATAGACATGGATTTGTTTTGGATGGAGGCATTACATGCACATTCATTCAAATATAAGATAATCATGGGGTGGTGGAAGTGAATGAAAGAGTTATTAAGCACCGAAGAATTCAATAATTCAAAGCATATGTGTATTTGAAACAAAATTCATTCAGGAGTTGGTTAGTACCAATAAAGTCAACCCTTTACATACGTTCATTTCCATAAATACTTTGCAAGAAATAAAAGTTGAATACTGCATGAATTTAATAGTATGCCTTTTATCAATTACAAAGTTATGTAATGAAAATGGTTTACAACAATGAAGAAGGCACAAACAAATACAAAAACAACGATGAATCTCCAACACATATGGACTCAAAGCTCTCATGTTGCTGCCAAAATCTTCACAACACCATAGGATCCTGACCGAGAGCTCACTTCTACTCCTAATTTGCCATCATCCCCTGGAACTTATTTCTTCTCTGCTTCTGTAGATGTCACTAACTTCATTGCATGCTCATAATCACCACCTTAAACAATCAAATTTTCTCTAGCTTTCCTCTTCCCCAGGTTATTAATAATTAAACCGCCTCCTTCAATGCTCTGCTTAACATTTCGAATTTTTGGCCATTGAACGTATTTCTTCATTAAGTATTACGCCACAAGGCCCAATCAATGTCTAATTTTTTAATTTGTTCGACGGGATGTCTTTCAGCTTGGCCATACTTATTCCTATAACATATCAAATACCGGCTGGTTCTAAGCTTTAATGGAAGTGGCTTGAAGAGGGGGGGGATTTGACAAATAGCGGGGATGGAAAGCTTCTGTGTGCTTAGCTAAGGCTCTGGATGAAATTCTTGAGCAAAAGTATTCAAAATTAATACTGGAATAAGATATCTCTAGAAAATATGAATCANGAAGAGTGGGGTGATTTGACAAATAGCGGTGATGGAAAGCTTCTGTGTGCTTAGCTAAGGCTCTGGATGAAATTCTTGAGCAAAAGTATTCAAAATTAATACTGGAATAAGATATCTCTAGAAAATATGAATCATTTATGAAACAATCATATAACATCAACATGACACCTGGTCGTACAATGGGAACGTGGTCAGCTCTGGTTGGTTTATGTAGCTTTTCTTGGGTGTTTGACATTGGGTGGGGACTTTCAACCACTTCATTTCTCATTTTGATGTTCTGACGCTGATGTTGGGTGGCCAACATTGGGAATCAAACATCGGGAAGTGCCTCCTCCCATCTCAAATAGTATTCCTGATGTTCCGATGTTCAATGTCAGGAATGGCTACTGTAAGGACCTCAACACCATAATATCGAGACCAAAAACATTTGCTTCTAATTTCATGTTCGATGTTCCAATGTTGGACACATTATAACTCTTCTTGGTCTTTGATCTAAATGTGTTGGATGTTCATATCAACCTTGTTTGGTCTTTTTCTTGGTGTACTCCTTCTGGTAACTTTGATTTTCTTCATTAAATTTAGGGGAAATGGCACCGATCTCTTAACTTGGAAATATTCTTGCAATATACATGTGGAGACAATAGGAGAGCAACCACATGGCACCAAATAGCCACTATTGAAATTACAATGCTTCGAAACACAAAAATCCTAATACTTTTATGTAAAGAATAAAGAAAATAGTAAAGCGACAAAGTACATATGGCCACTTTTCTAACCTAACAAATGGGAATTTCCCTACCAATAGGAGCGAACCAATAACAAATGTCTACATAGAAAAGAACGAGAAGTAGAAACACAAACTCAATTTTGGGCTAAACTATAAACACATATTTTGGAATGACAGTTTGTTTTCCTTAAATGAACAGTATGTGAGGAAATTGTGGCTTAATATAATGGTCCAATTATTCCTTATAGGTGAATTAAGCCCTAACAAAACCACGATAGTTGAAACCTTAACTCCACAAACAAACAAAGAATTAAACCCTACTTTGAAATAATAACAACACAGAAAGAACACTTTGCATGGAACCGTAGGATACCATAGTGTTTGGTAGCTCTATTTAGAAGCGTGGAAATTTTTGTGCATGGGCACTATAGCATACCATAGTGACTCATAGGAGGTTTTGCAGGGGGGATTTATGTGTAGGGTATTGCAATGTACACTGTTTTTTTGGTTTCATGTCATTGTGGTCAAATAATTAATACAAATTGTTTTATTTCTCTATTGAATCAAACTCAAAAAAAGTAAAATCAAGTACTTGAGCATAAATTGTAGTGGCAATTATTTAACATTTGTCCTGATGATTCAAGTATCTGAATTTCTAATTTAGTTTGTAGATCATACTATTATAATATTATTTTTAATTCGTTATTTGTGTGTTTGGAGGCTTAGGGAGTCGATGAGGTCTAAAGTTTTAAGAGAGTTGCACTTAGTAGATCTTGGGATCGAATATAGTTAGTGTATAGAACAAACAACAAACTTCAAATATCATGATGAGAATAAGGAAATAGTTGTGGGTTGTTAGGGGTTGATATTTATAGCATTTGAATGCGTTGTAGCTTGAAATATCGGAGAGTATGGTATTTTTTTATTATCGCTCTTGATAAAAGATGCATTTCTTTGGAGGAAATCTCCTGTTATTTTGTCTCATTTCAATTCATATATTACCAACCATAATCAACGTACTTAGTTTCCATCTGATTATATTTTCTTACTACCCTTCATTGTTTTTTGGTATTTCTTTGGTGTCTTCCATTTGTTTATTTTGTTGAATTTGTATGTTTGTACCCTTTTATTTTTATTTTGGCCATTGATAGATAATGAACAAAGACAAGCATATGTTTGAATTGATTATATGAAACTTGCTTGAGATTTAAGGCATGCCAATTTAAACATAGATGTTGAGATTGAAGCTCATTTAATGATGTCATATTTCTTTGTGATAAACAATTATTGATGTATTATGATCTGATTCATGGTGATTAATCCTTCTACAACCATCCTTCTAAGACAAATATATAGTTTCTTCCTATATGAGGACATATGATGATTTCTTTATGTTTCTCTTGACAAAATAGCCATCAACCTTGTTGAAGTTTTAACATAGTTCTAAGTCCTCATTAATTATTTGTGTATTACCATACAAAAAAATGCTAAGCCTCATTGCCTTCTTTTAAGCGATTAAATTATGTCGTGTCTTAAGCTATTATCTTTTTCTTTTCAATTATACGTGTTTCAATATTTTGTAGCAAGAGTTGTAGTCAAAGACATTGAAACTTGTAATTTGGCACAATGTTGCAATTCAAAGTAGTTTGAAATCTTTGTACGTACTCCCTAAAGAGACACCATTAAAGAGACATCATATTGTTGTGTGTCCTTCCATTTGTATATAGGATGCTTGAGATATTTTGTAATATCATCATTCAATTCAATACAATATTATATTAATTTGACAACTCATTCTAAGGTGGTATCAGAGTGGGCTTCCTCGACGTCTTCTTCAGCATCTCCATGTGTTTCCTACTACACCTCCATGCTTCCATCAGACTTATTTTCACTCCACTTCTCCCTACTCCCTACGTGCATCTCCTTCACTGTAGTCCTCCACCGTGCCCTCCTCCGCTCTCCTCGCTGCCCCCATTACTTCCGCCCTCAATCCACACCACCCACTTCCTCTCATGTGTTTCCTCCAATCATGCTCTCCCTTCCTCTCACCTCTACGCTCTCGTTCCCTTCCATCCACACCATCCACTTCCACCTATGTGCTTCTTTCCTCCACTACATCACTCCTCCCATCCCAGTGCCACTCCCTTCCTCCCTACACCGCTCCTCCACACAACCATTTCAAACCCTAACCTTCCCATTTCAATATAATAATAATAATAATAATTGTTATAATATTTTAATTTTTTCCCTAAAACTATTCTCTCTCTCTCTATCTATATATATATATATTCCGCAAACAAAAATATCTTATTCATATCGAATAAACATGGATTGTCCAAATGGACTTACATACAAAATATTTTACAACTTACTTGATACAACACTATTTGGAAATCTCTAATAGTCTCATAGACCTTCCAAAACATCCATGAAAGTCCACAATATCTTGAATTTTTTCATACAAAGCATTGGTTCTTGTATACACATTCTTTGATGTTCCATATCTTCAAATTTTTTTATGTTAGCAAGATGATTTCACTAGCATTGCCTTCTTTATCTTCTTGTATATCTATGACTCCTGGAACCACTGGTAACGCTTATTTTGAGAGTTCATTTTCTTAAGTGTTGAGATCTCAATATATATGAGCAAATGTGGTGGTTTCAAAACTTTGTAGCAGGGCCTGTATTGCTAAGCACAAGTTCTGTAGATGTGGAGCCGTACTCCTGATTTTATTGGTGGCATAATCAACTGCAATCTTTGAGTCTCTGAATAATTGAAGGTGTAGAATATGCTTTGTCTGGGCCACTTTTAGGACTTCCCACAATGCTGCAAGCTCTGCTTTGTAGTTGATTCTCCATTTGTGTTTTTTTGTTAAGAATAATACAACCTTTGAGTCTCCTAGCGCAGGCTCCCCTATCTGACTCTGTCGAATAATTCCCACATAGTTCTCTTGTCATTTTTTGGTGCCATCACAATTTGAATTTTAACAGCCTTTGGGGTGACCTTGTGCTAAGTAGTCCATTATAGTATCAACAAAATTATGACTTCAGGGTGTATCCAACAATTTTGGAAAATGGTCGAATTCCTAGCCCACTAAATTCCATAGATGAAGGAAGGGGGAAGGAAGCATATTCACTCAGCGTAGGATTATACCACCACATCTTGAATGTTTGTTCCAATGAGGAATTGTTGCGCTCATAATCAGTGTAAAGCTACTTTGCTGATGTGTTCCAATTCTTATCTTCATAAGAATAGGAGAAAAAGAGATGAGATACCATCTCACCATATGATTTGCACAAAAATCATATGCTCGGGCCTTGCCAACCCTTTTTCTAGAAGTTTCCCCAAGATAAAAGTTTGTTACAAAAAGCCATCCAAAGAGTAATATTTGATTTCGGTGATCCTAGGATATTCCATACAGAGCACTGTCCCATTGTTTTTCTCTTGTGAAGGATTCGTAGAGGAACAAAATTATCCAGATGAACAAATACCAGACTGTCTAAGACATAATTATCGAAATGAAAAAATCTTGCCACCAACTTATTTATATAGCGATACCATTTTGCTGTTGTTTCCCCTCTCATTTCAATAAGTTGTGGTGATATCCATCCATTTCTTACCCCTTCTTGAGGGTGTTGTGTCTGAGCATCCACCATAATCTCTATTCTATGTTGTTTTAGGTGACTTAAACGTGGCCTCAAAGAGTGTATAATTATTCTTGCTCTTGCCCGAGGGTCCCTTCCTATTTTGATATGCTTTCCATCTCCCACTTTCCACGTTGTCCAATGCCCTACTAAGGGGAAGGTAAGAACCATAACCTTCCAACCAATTGAGCCATTTTTGTATGATTTGTCCAGTTTCCTAAACCATTCAACAATAGAGGATTCTTGACAATATTTGGAACTCATTACTTTTCCCCACAAAGACATAGGATATTGTACGAATCTCCATAGCGATCTTGTTGCTAAGGATCTACATAATAGCTCCAGATTCTTAATTCTCCACCCTCCTAGTTCATTAGGGTTTGATAGAACTACCCATTTAACCATGGGGATACCTTCATCTTGTTTGTTCGCTTTCCATAGAAAGGATAAAAACTTATTTCTTAACTTGTTCAAGATTCCTTTTAGTATGTAATCTATTGAGGCCCAGTAAACAGGAAAGATCTAAAGGACTGCTTTGAGTAAGACAACTCTATCCCCTCTAGAGAGAAACCTATTTGTCCAGCAAAGTAGTCTCACCTCCACTTTTTTATATAACCATAACTGAACATTGTAGGAGTATGAGTTAGGATTTTGAACAAAACCCAGGTATTTAAATCCTTCAGAGAGTGGTTTTAGGGGGAAGGGAGATACTTACTTTAATATGCTTACCTTTTCTTCTAGACTTTTGTTGTATGAAATATTATATTTGTTGATGTTGATCTGCATTCCTATAGCCTTCTTGTACAAATCTAAGATCGATAAGAAGCACTGGATATTTTCCTCTCTGGCTTCACCTAGCAGCAATACATCATCCACAAACAAAACTTGTGATAGTTCCTATGATGTTGAGACCTTTACCCCTTTCAAATAGCATATCTCAATTGCATTGTGTACCAATCTTCTAAGAGAATTTGCCACTGGTAAAAATAGGATAGGAGATAAAGGGAATCCCTATATTAATCCTCATGACAAGTGAAAAAAGGAAGAAGGTGACCCAATGATCATTACTACAAAGGAGGATGATTGAACACATCCCATTATCCAATTGACCACTTCTATTGAACTACGAATTTGTATCATTAGTGATCTCATAAATGTCCAACTTACTAGATCATATGCCTTGGATAGATCAAGTTTCAAAGAGAAATCCTATAGTTTATTTTTGTTTATTGAATGGATTTCTTGTCGTGCTAACGAGACTACGTCATGGATTTGTCTCTTAAAAAGAAAAAACCACATTGTTATTTAGAGATAATTTCACTCAATATGGGCTTTATTCTATGTGCTACGATTTTTTGCTATCAATTTGTATATCACATTGTAGCTTGAGATTAACACCAAGTCATTTAATGTAGTGGCCTTATGCTTTTTCGAGGTCAAGGTCAGAAAGGTGGAGTTCATAGAACCTAACACCTTCCCGGATCTTTGGGATTCACATACCACTTTTTTTAAATCTTCCTTGATGGTTTCTTAAAATTCGATGAAGAATTCTACAGTGAATGTGTTTGGGCCCAAGATTTTCCCTTTCTGAAAGGAATGAAGAGTGTAAAAAACTTATTTAACGCTCATAATAAATCTAAAATGTCCACAGATATTCAACAACCCACATTTTGGTAATGAATAAGAAGACGGTATAATAAATGATAATTAAAAAGTACAATGCTTGGGCCTTTATATAGGCCTACTAATACCTTCTCATTGAAAGGTTGTGTATTTTTAATGTAAATGATTTAACTATTATTATTTTTATATTATTATATTACTTATTATTGATTATCGAATGTTATGTTTGTTACATTGCCTTCCCCTTAAGGGAAGATTTCTCCTCAAAGCTTTGTTTAGTGAGGGACTTACCCATTATTTTTGTTTGTAACATCTTCTCATGTCTCTCTGAACCTATAACTCCTTATCGACACACCAATTATAAAAGTCATTTTGACCAACGATAGGGTCAAAATGAACATAAACAAGGAAGTTATGATTTCATATGTGGAAGAACACAAAATCTACCAATGAAGTGTAAAAACTTCTTTAACGTCTGTAATAAATCTAAAATACCCACAGATATTTGATAACCCACATTTTGGTAATGAATAATAAGATGATATAATAATCAATAATTAAAAATTATAATGCTTGGGCCTTTATATAGGCCTACTAATACCTTCGCATTGAAAGGTTGCATCTTTTTAATGTAAATGATTTAACTCTTGTTATTATTATATTACTTATTGTTGATTATTTAATGTTATATTTGTTTCATTTCATTAAAAATTGAATTGAGGAAGAGTGTAAGTACCTATAGAATCTCTTGGATAGGCCATCCTTCTGCCTCGGTAAACAGGGCCCAAAAATGAGCAACCCCTGCCTCTGTCTTTTCCTTGAAAGAAGAGACCATATTCCACTGGCATCTTGAATCTCTGATATTGTGTTGATATTTTTGCTATGGGAGGCGACATGGTGGAAAAAAATTATATTATTGTGTCCTTCGACAAGCCAAAGAGCTCTACTCTTTAGTCTCTGTTTCTTTTCTTCTTTGTCTAATACGGTGTTTCTTTTGGTTTTCTCCTTTTTTAGTGCCTCCAGTTCTTTAGGAGAGAAGACTCCAATGTTGTTTTGAGAATACAGATTTGTTATCTTCTTCTCTACTTCTTTTAACTCCATTTGGCTATTTTTGTTGTGAGTTTTATCCCAAACCGTTGTAACCTTCTTGATCCACGAGAAATTAGCCACGAATTTCTACATGAATGATGTTAATGAGCCTTCTTAGAGAGGAGTCTAGATTTCCTTTACAAGCATTTTGTATTCTCCATCCCTCAACCATTTCAGATTGAATTTGAATGGAGAGGGAGACTTGGGTTATGACTTCTCTACTACCAAAAGGATAGGTCTATGGTAAGAATTCCCATTGGATTCTACCCAAGAACGTATGATAATAGAATCATTTATCATGCTTTTAGGGATTAAGAAACGATCCAATCTATTAGATATTCCATACTCTCCACTCATGTTGTTTCTCCAATTAGGCTCGAGCTTTAGGGGTTGGACATCTATCAACCCATTTTATTCGAACTTGGTTGAGAAATAAATGCATAGAGATTATACTCTCGCATGAGTACCCCTAACTTCTCTAATAGAAAAAGTCAGGTATAGGTATCCGCCTATGACTACATTAGGTGAATTCCCCACTACTATGGGAAAAAAGGGAGTCCCAAAAGCCTTTCTTTCTAAAAATGACCCATAATCATTGAATATTGAAAAGGTTGTGCCCATTTCTTTGTCTTCTAAAGTCGTTTTTATTATCGCCTTATGAAGACTCACCTCTATGCATATCATTATGCTGCTCCAAGCTGTGAGAAGGAAACCTGAATGCCCTTTCACACTGTGTAACACCTCGATTTTGATCCCATGGTATTAAAATTGTACATGAAGTATATATTGTATTTAAATCATGGCGAGGAGCTCAAGAACAAGGCCCTTCCATTGATTTGGTGTTTTTGTGTATCGATGATCAAGGTTGATGTCGATGGTTCTTGCGCTGGTCATGCACAGTATATTTTGAAGATATCATGTAAATACACAATTTAATAAAATACCACAACTAGCTATGCACTACAACGTAAGAGACAGGGGCATGATTTCACAAGGAATAGGTAGGGGAGTTAGTCAAACTCCTAAGCCAATAGGGTGAGACCAAATGTCAATCTACCATTTTTGTCCTCTGTCCTCAATCATTTAATTCTTCTAGAAGAGCAGTTGAGGTAGTTAATTCCTTGGGCAAAGCAAGGCATGGCAGTTAGATTTAGTGTCTGAGCAAGGCTGTAGTCTGCGGAAGCCACATTCTTGCTTCTGACGCAAGAAGCACGTGAATGCCTGCCCAACCCATTATCCCTCAGTCGCTCAGAATGTTTTGGTCATTCTTCTTCCATCCTAGAGGGGGGTTCGGGGGGTTCATGGTTGTTCATTGAGGCATTCGTTCATTCATGCGTTGTTCAGTGTGGTTGAGGGTTGTTCATTATGGTTCAGTGTGGATTGTTGTTGTTCAGGGTGATTTTTCACTATCCAGAGTCACGGAACAGGTTGTTATGTAGTGTATCTCTTCACCTATCCATTGTTGGAACCCTGGTTGTTGTGTTACAGTGTTTCTCTGAGTTACAGAGTGGTGTGGAACCATGGTTGTTTGTGTTACATACTGAATCCCTGTGTTGTTGTGTCTCCTTGTGGTTTACTATTATGTGTGCCCTGGTTTGGGTTTGAACTGTATGAAATACTTAGGAGTGGAAGAGATGCCGAATGGGATTGTGAAACCTAGTGAAGAGAGGAAGCTCGCAGAAAGATAAGAGTGGCTGGTGAATCTTCCATGCATGCCTTGAAGAGCACTGGAAGGGAATGTATAGCCCGAGGGACTGTGTAGCAGAGAAGGGGATAGTTCCTTGTGTTGGGGTGTCGGTAATGTGGATGCCAGACCAATTAGATCCTGTGGAGGTGTCCCTAGCTCTTGAATGAGCCATTAGCTTAGCCATTCTTCCTTTCCACTACCTTAGCACCTTGTGAAACCCAAACATAGATTGGATTGGTTGATAGCCCGTGAAACCCAATTGTATATTGGCTTAGTTGGGTAGCTTGTTAAACCCAATCAGATATTGTCTTGGATGTGTCTTGTTGTGCATTTGGACATGTGTGATCCTTGGCTGGACAACCTGTTAAACCCAACTGTTAGTTGGCTTGGATGAAGAGCATGTGAAACCCAACAGTGAGATGGATTGGCTGAGTATCCTGTTAAACCCATCTGTTAGTTGGATTGGCTGGCCCTTAATGTGAATGTTGGCTTTACTGTGTGAAGTCTATTAAACCCAACTATTAGTTGGCTTGGCTGAAGGGGCTGTGAAACCCAACAATGACATGGATTGGCTGAGAAACCTGTTAAACCCATCTATTAGTTGGCTTGGCTAGTCCTTAATGTGAATGTTGTCTCGATTATGCGCAATTTGTTAAACCTAACTGTTAGATGGCTTGGTTGAATAGCCTATTAAACCCAACAGTGTATTGGCTTGTTTTCCTGCATCCTGTTAAACCCAATTGTGTATTAGCTTGGCTGGACAGTCTATGAAAACCCAACTGTAGGTTGGTTTGACTGTGTTTGATGTGTTCTGGCTATGTGTGAGCCTACGTTCCCTAGTTCCTTGTGGAAGTCATGCCCAGCTCGTGGGTGGCAGTTGTGTTGAAAGATTAATAAACACAACTGGCCTATGGTTGGGTGGAACATTGCAGGTTGCAGTGACATAGCTAATTGTAGGACAGCTTCATCTTCAAGATAAGTATTCTCTGATGTGTTATTTCTGCAATGCATTTGCTTATGATTGTGTTGATTATGTAGAATGCTTATGAATGAATTAAGTAGAGTTTATTGTTGATTAAATGTCCCAGCATTTGCATCTATTTATGCCTTGTATTTTCCACTCCATTTTGCTTAAGTTAATGGAGGTTGGAAGCCTGGTTAAAGAGTCAGAAATGCAGCTATCCTAAGGTAAGAAATGTTGGTTTTTCACATCGCAGAATCCACTTGCGAAAGGAAGAAGGAGGAAGGTGGTAAACATGAAAAAGACAAGGGAGAAGGTTGGTTTTCTGCAACCTGGAGTCCACCTGCAAAAGGAGAAATATAGGAGTGGAAAAGAGTCAAAATTTCTAAGGTAAACGTGTGTTTTCTGCACCCCAGAATCCGCCTGTAGAAGGTGGAAAGCGGGAGGTGGAAAATGGGAAAAAATGTTAAGGTAAAAAGTTGTTTTTTCGACTCCTGAGCTACGCAGCAGAAGGCAGAAAGGAAAAATGTAGAAGGCTAAATGTGGCCGAATGATTTTGTCAAATGCTGAGTTTTCGATTCCCAATTTCTATAGCGGAAGGAAGAAGGCGGAAAGTGGTTAAATGATTCCATTGAATGTTGAGTTTTCGATTCCCGAGTTCCACAACAAGAGGCGAAAAGGTGGAAGGTGGAAAGTGGTTGAATGAATCCATCGCACATTATGTTTCTGATTCTCGGATTCCATAGCGGAAGGTGGAAGGGGGAATGTAGAAGGTGGAGTGGGGAAAGGATGGGTTCAGTGCGGAAATGACCTTTTCGGTTACAAATTGGATCTGTTGATGGTGGAACGACTGTTAGATTGGTATTTTAGCCTAAGAACGAATGTTAGAGGATGTTACATGACCCATGACTGTGTTAAATAGATAGTAAAGAGAAATTTTAAATTATTTCGCATATCAGTCAGGTGTATGGGCACCGGGTTCATGCACATCGTGGTATATCAGAGCAGCATTAGAGTAGCGGGTACGCTACATTGTGGTATTAAAGCAGGATTAGTGGTCACATTCTTCTTCTGAGGCGGTAGGGGACGCTACATTGTGGTATCAGAGCAGGATTAATGATCGTGTTCTCATTTGAAGAGGGAGGGGATGTGATAGTGTGGTATCAAAGCTATTGGTTACAACATTGGGCCTAGATGGGCCAAGTGAATAGTTATCAGAGCTATTACTTACAACAATGGGCCTGGATGGGCCAAGTGAATAGTTATCAGATCTATTGGTTACAACATTGGGCCTAGATGGGTCAAGTGAATAGTTTGCAGAGAGAAAAACTATAGTGATCAGTCGGTAAGTAGTTTTTAAAATTATGAGATTGCATAACAGTGTGTTCATTAACACAATTTTTTAGAGTCATAGTGTAGTTTGGAAAAGTTGGTTTTTTGCTCGACCATGAGAACCTACATCATGAATGATGCATAGGATCCCTATGAGCACGAGGCAAATGCTATGTGGGAAAACATTCGAGTTGGAAATGATTAAACAGAGTCCAATGGAAGGAGATATCAAGAGACTCCCCTAGATATTGTAGCCACCATGAGAATCCTAAGGGTGGATATGAAAAGTTACATGGAAAATAATGAAAGAATGATTAAATCTTAGGAAGAGAAAAATCAGTTGAACACAACCATGCTGTAGAGTTTGATAGATATCAAAAGGCAGGTGAACTCTGGGCATCGGGCAGTGAATCCAGAAGGAAGTAGGAGCGGTGCTAGAAGAAGAAAAAGGCCTTTTAGTGGATCATCTTACTTTGAAGGATCCATTGGGGGTTCAAAATCTTCATCTCATAGGAATAAGAGGAAGAGACATTACCGAAACAATTCACGTGATGAATTTAAGAAGGAAAGGCCTCCTACCTTTATTGGTGAGGTAAAATCTAGTTAAGAAGTTGAAGCTTGGCTTCTTGGGATGAGAAAGTATTTCCAAATCCAAGACTACTCAGGAAATATGAAGGCAAGGGTAGCCATATTCAATCTGAATGGAAGAGCATCTATATGGTGGGAGCACCTCAAGCAAGTGAAGAAGATAAATGACAGAAAGATCACGTGGAAGTAGTTCACAAAGTATTTCAAGCATAAGTACCTCTCTGACATGTACTATGATGACAAGATTAAAGAGTTCCATGAGATGAGATTGGGACAACTGACCATGGGAGAATATGCAAACAAATTCTTGGAGTTGTTGAGTTATGTCAGGTACATCAAGGATGATAAAGTGAAAATTCAGTATTTTATAAGTGGGATACCTCATTCATACAAAGTCCGGATTGAGTTTTATGAACCTAGAAATCTAGAGGAGGCTATAAGAAAGGCTAAGTACTGCTATGATCAAAACAAAAGAAAACCTGATATTCATGAGGCATGGAAGGACAAGAGGAATGAGAAGTTTGACCAAAGGAAGAAATGTTTCAAACCTTCTCACTTCTGAAACCAGCAAAGGCAACCATCACAAGCTGTGGCTAAGCCATCCAGAGTGATGGAAGACATGCCAAGAGATCCAAAAGAGATAAAAGGACCACTCCAATGTTGGAGATGCAGAGAAAACTATATGCGTAGGAACTGTCCTCTTGAGAATGGGTATGTAAGGCAAGCTCACAACATCCAAGGAGTGGAAATAGTGGGTCAAGAAGCAAGGATTGTCCCTAGAATTTACACAGCGCTAGAGTACCGTCAGGCAGGTCATCAATCAACTATGGTTGAAGTTGAAGGTAATATTGCTGAGCAATCTATTTCTGTTTCAATTGACCCTGGATCTACTCATAGTCATATCAATCCTAGAATTGTTGAGATTTGTGCTTTTAAGAAGTTAAAGCACAAAAAATCGTAGTTAGTTCAACTAGCCACTGGAACCAAGAGAAAAGTTAGTGAAGTGGTAGAGAAACGATCATTAGTCATGGATGGGTTAGTCACTTGTGCATACTTGAATGTTCTACCACTTGGTTCCTATGATATTCTCATTGGAATGGATTGGTTAGAAGAGCACAGAGTTAATCTTGACTGTTACAATAAGACTTTTAAATGCATGGATGAAGAAGGAAACCCAAGGGTTGTAAGAGGCATTATAAAGGTGATCTCTGTTAGGCAGATTTCAACAATGAAGCGGAAGAAGTTTTGTAGGAAAGTTGCAAATTCTATGCAGTCCATGTTTTGATGGAAATGGAGAATGAAACTCCTAGGTTGGAGGACTTTCATGTATTGCAGGAATTCAGGGATGCTTTTCCTAATGAGATTCCAAGACCTCCTCCAAAGAGAGACATTGATTTTACAATTGACCTTGTGCCTGGAGCAGCACCAGTGTCCAAGGAACCCTACAGGATGATCACACCAGAATTTCTAGAGCTGAAAATGCAGTTGCAGGAGTTGTTGGAAAAGAAGTATATTAGACCGAGTGTGTCTCCTTGGGGAGCACCAGTTCTGTTTGTGAAAAAGAAAGATGGGACACTTGGGTTATGTATTGACTACAGACAGTTGAACAAGGTTAATGTGAAGAATAAATACCCTTTACCTCAAATTGATGACCTTTTTTATCAAATGAGAGGAGCAAATGTATTTTCAAAGATTGACTTGAGGTCTGGTTACCATCAGGTAAGAATAAAAGATGAAGATATTCATAAGACAACCCTCAGAATAAGGTATGGACACTATGAGTTTTTAGTGGTACCATTTGGTCTCACAAATGCACCAACTACATTCATGTGCCTCATGAATAGTGTTTTCAACAAGTATCTAGACAAGTTCGTTCTTGTCTTCCTATATGACATTCTTATTTATTCTTAGAATGAAGAAGAGCACGAAGAACATTTGAGAATAGCATTGAATTTTCCAAGGGAGCATAAGCTGTATGCAAAGTTGAGCAAATGTGACTTTTATAAAGATAAAATTCATTATTTGGGTCACATTATTTGAGATGAAGGAATATCTATCAACCCCGAGCAGATTGAAGCCATTATGAATTGGCCAATGGCAAGAAATATGACAGATGTGAGATCTTTTATCGGATTTGCAAGATACTACAGGAGGTTCATTGAAGGATTCTCCAAGGTTGCACATTCAATCACTTCTTTTCAAAAGAAGGGCATAAAGTTTGAATGGACACCAAGATGTGAAGAAAGCTTCCAGGATTGAAGAATCTCTTACAAGTTCACCAATTCTGAAAATCCCAGACCCAGAAAAAGACTTTGTGGTGTGTACTGATGCATGTAATCAAGGACTCGGAGGAGTTCTTATGCAAGACAACCACGCGGTATGCTATGAGTCCAAAAAGTTGAAGGAACATGAGAAGAACTATGCTACTCATGATTTAGAACTTACAACCATAGTACATGCTCTCAAGATGTGGAGGCATTACTCAATGGGAAGGAAATTTGAGCTAAGGACATACCATTGTGGTCTGAAGTACTTGTTTGATCAACCAACTTTAAATGCTAGTAAAGCTAGATGGCTGGAGTTTTTGTGTGAGTCTGATTTTGAAATCAAACACATAAAAGGAAAATAAAATAAAGCGGCTGATGCACTCAGCAGGAAGGTTTATGAAATGCATGTGGCATCTCTTAGTACTTGCCAACCAAATTTGAGACAACATATTATTAATCATGCTGCCGAGGATGGAATGTATGTGCAGATAAAGGACAAGTTGCAACAACAAATCCTTGAAAGGAAGTATGAGGGATATAAATTGGAAGAAGATGAACTTCTTACGTATAAGAACAAAATTTATATTCCAAATGTAGCAAACTTGAGGAGAATGGTTATGGATGAGATCCATCCACCTCCATATTTTGGTCACCCAAGATATCAGAAAACAATTGCTACAACTAGAAAGCAGTACTTCTAGCCAGGAATGAAAAAGTACATTGGTGAGTATATTTCTAAGTGCATGAAATGTGAGCAGGTGAAGGTTGAGCATCAACATCCAATGGGTTTATTACTGCCTTTGCCAGTCCCATAATGGAAACATGAAGTAATTTCCATGGATTTTATTACAGGACTACCAATGATTGTGAGACAACATGATTCCATCATGGTTGTGGTGGACAAGTTGACAAAGGAATCACATTTTATACCGGTTAAATCCACATATAAGGCTGATGCCATTGCAAAAAATCTTCATGAAGGATATTTTTCAGATTGCATGGTTTTCCTAAGGCAATAATTTCTGACAGGGATACCAAGTTTACTTCCAACTTTTGGAAGGGTTTGTTTCCATATTTGGGTACGAAGTTGAACTTCAACACCTCCTACCACACTCAAACTGATGGGCAGATAGAGAGAGTAAATCAGGTGCTTGAATACATACATACATACATACATACATACATACATACATACATACATATATATATACATACATACATACATACATACATACATACATACATACATACATA
>LPNX010379189.1:230180-271313 GCA_001517045.1 Pseudotsuga menziesii
CCTTCTCTTTAGGAGGGTAACGACCAGATGCACCATATTTCTCTCTGACTTGGTCTGCAACCCAAATGTTGGGACAAATCATTGACATATTTTCTTTTAAATGATATAGAAAATGCATGATTCTACTATGCAACCACCTGAATTATTTTATGTCAATGTACCGGTTCCTCCTCTTCTCTTCATATAATGTGACCCACAGTTGTGTTGATTCCATTGTAAAGAATGAATTTATTGATTGCATCAATTTCTAAATTTGTTATTGTATTCATGGAAACAAAACCACATTTAGTATGTATGGGATCAAATATAGAATTTGAAGTTTGTTGTGAATAGTTACTTGTTGAAATTTGAAGATCGAAAGATTAGTGACTTACTCTTTAACATGTGCCTTTTTCCATTTGTTTCTAGTACCTCCCCTTCTCTTTTGTCCTCATCATGTTCATCATCCCAAATCACTGCACCTGGTGTGTGGTTGATTTGCTTGATGTACTCACCGACATGATATAACAACTCATATACTATGTACCTCTCTTCCATAGACCCCTCATATTTGTCCCTTTGTCAAATATCCCTTCACTTTTTTTATGAACCTCTCCAAGAAGAAAATCCAGCGACATGAGACCACCCCAACTAATTCAACCTCATCGACTAGGTGAATTAGAAAATGAACCTGCAAGTCCATGAAACTCGACGGTAGTTCCTTCTCAAACACACAAACAATCTTAGCTATGTCTTGACTCCACCATGGAATGATAGCGATGTAAATCTCCTTTTATGTGATCCACCATACAAATGAAAATTGGTTAGATATCACATGCCACAGGTCATCGAGAAAGTCATGGTTCACACACCCACACACAAACAACAGATAATGACACTATAAAGTAAACACAAAAAGTTAATTGTGTGGTAAAAGATATAAATAAAAATTAAATTTAACAATTTTTGATATTATACGTACCCTTAAAAAATAAGATGGTCATGTGATTCCAAACCTGACAACTTTTCATTTGCAGTTAAGCAATGTCATAGAGTAGACCCTTAAAAATAAGGTGCCTTCACACCCAATATAACTTCCTTTTCCAAATTAATATCATCTTTCTTCAAAATCCATGGGACATCGCCTTTTTTAAATGAAAAAGAGGGGCCAACCTCTCCTCTATTTTCTTGTCTTTGGCCAATGCTTCTTTTTAGTATTTGAAGAAATGAGATCTTTTCTTAATTTCATCTTGTCACTTTTTTTGGATGATATGTGACGCCACAAATAACATGAAACATTTTTAAATATATGCATGGGATCTAGTGAGTGGGCAATCTTAAGATGCTCCCAATATGGGAGCTCATAAAATATTGATTTCCTTTTCATCCCTTTGGGAATTTTCTCAACATAGGTGTTGAAGGATTTAGGATCATCGATCATAGGTTGCACATTTGAATAAAACATCTTTGTGTATTTATTCTCCTTCTCTGTCATATTCCCTAATCCAGTCAACCGATGTCATTATTTCAGGCCTTTGGGTTCTCTCTCATTTACCATTAAAAGAAGATCTTACTCTTCTATAAGAGTGGTTTTCTTGGAGGAATACCATAGAGAAGTCGTACACTGAATTTCGTAAGTCTTTGGACCACATAGCCTTCATAAAAGGTCCACAACATTTACCTCCATAATAACCTTTTTTTACAATACTTGTGACGTTATAGTAAAGAGAGCATGTTAGTGTTAAAGATGAAGACAGGTGCACCGAATTAAATATGCCAAAAATTATTGATTTGAATATAAACAAATCAAACAACATATTTACCAAAGCAAACTCCTAACCCCGGATAATCATGTGTGGTGTACACACATATTCCATACAATGTAAAACTCCTCTGTGATGGGATGGGTCTCGACACATCATATACCTGTATCCCTTCCCATAATTCCCTGAATTCAATGATCAATGGTTGTAAGTAAACATCCATATTCTTCACTTGTATTATACCAAGGACTATAAGAGCCAAAATAAGATGTTCATTCTTCATGGAAAACCATGAGAAGATATTGTTATTGACCACTGCTACATGCCAAACAATAAAGAAGCTTTTTAGTTGGGAATATAGGTTGACGCCATCAATGGCTATGCTCAATTGGAGGCTACGTACTTCATCCTTGAATTTATCAGTCCATGTATCATTTATATGCTTCATGGCTATTGAATCTATTGGGATTCACATAACTCCTTCCCTGCTTCGGTGCGATGCATGCCATTGCTACAACATAACTAATTCTTTGCAACGAAAGAATCTTCGAGTCCTTAGGATTATAGGCACGTGCCTCAATATATTATGAGGAGGACCATGTTCTTTAGCCTTGTTATTTGATTCTTTGCATCTATCGTGCCCGCATTTTAGATATATCCATTTTTCTACATATTCACCTCTATATAGAATGCAATCATTGGGACATGCATGATATGATATGTACTCAACACCTAACATTTTCAACATTTTCTTTGCCTCTTTGCAGCTTCTAGGCAAGACATTATCATTAGGGAGTACATTATCTTTGAATAACCTGTAGTTAGTGGGAAATACAAATGTACAATGTCATCTAAAGTTCATAAAATACACCAATTTTAATGATGATTGTGTCACAATATTCCTCAAAATATAATATAGCTGATGGTCAGTTACCTCAAGATTGCTGAGAGACACGCGTCTAACATGCCATAATTTGCTTTCAATTTGTACAGTAACATTGTTGTCCCCAACTGTGTAGACTTTGATCGGCCAGGTTCAAAGAGAGGTGTGTGGTTTGAGATTTAAGGCTTTCAAAGAAGGTTTCAATGATATGAGCATCATCCCCTGGCTCATTGTCATGGAATGTATGAAACAACATTGTATCCATGGCACTCCTTGGTCATAATAACTCATCCATACCAACATATACATCATTGAATCCATTTCCAACATGTAAAGAACTACTATTATTGTAGGCATTCCTAATTGGTGAGGATCGACACAATGGAAATTGAATAGTTGGTTAGTTCAATCATGCTTGGTATGCTTCCTTTGCAAGTTGCGTTATTTTTTCAGCTTCTCTCGATTTGACATTGTACTGGGGTGCAATGCAAAATGTTAGGCATGACACTCATAATCAAAATCCTGATTTCAAAACATTGAACATTACATCGATGATGTTAGTAAGCACAATGCAATTGGTTTACTCTATTATTATACAAAACAATTAATACAGAAGCACGAGAATCATTTCCAATAGTAAATGTTAAGTTGCAAACAATTTATAAAGCAAATGTTCAGACTCAGTGACAAATTAGCATCAATACCACATTAAATATACAAATTTAAAATTGAGCAACAAATTTTCAAATTGAATTTATAAATTAAATCAACAATTTATAAAAAAATGATTTCAAATTGAGCAATGCATTAACATGGTTCACATTGTAAATTGACAAATACAATTAATCAATGTTTTTTGTCTTACGCCCCAAGGGAACATCTAATGGTAATCCCAACGTGAGGCATCTTTGACGAGCAGTTGGTGTTCTACGAAAGTTGTAGTTTATTAACAACTAGTCACCAAGAGACAAACTACATATTGAATGTACAACAACAAATCTGGACACTTTCCTTTTCATAAAGAACTCCTGGTCATTGAAGTGCTCCTCAAATGAACAATTTGTAGAAAATAAAGAGAACCTATAATTATTTATGAACCCTGCAATGTTCCCATGAGTGTGTGGATGACCATCTATATATAATAGGTTCTTCTTCTTGTTAAAGTTTCCAAAAACATAACCATTCATGCACATATTATACATGGAAATGTTATGCTTGTATTTAACAATATTCAAGTAATTAGACTGACAATAGATAGGACCACAAAATGGCATAAGTGCCACTGACTGTTTGGGAGGATCAAGAAAGGATAAACAACCTAAGATTTGTAGGATCAATAATAGACTTGGAAATCATAAAACGATTAGCATGAAAGAAGAATTTGGTTCCAACATCAGGAATAGGTAGAGAAGAGGACCAAGTGCCATACAAATCACCGGTTGTAAGAAGTTTGATATTTACTTTGCAAATTCACAGGAAGGAAGGGAGGAATCATCACTACCCTCCAACAATTGGACAGAACTTAGTGTGTACTTGAACATTTTCTCTCTCAACTCATACAACTTTTTGGATATTCTAGTAGAGATAGTTTGGGTGGCATTGAAATCATACTTTGTATCACTAAACTTTGGGTTAATTGAACATAAGCAAAGGGGTTCGTCAATTTAGGATGAGACACACTACTACATATGGCTCAAAAGTTCCACGATAGTTTGCCATGAATAAGTTAAAATGAAATTTTTTCGTGGAAAAACAGTTTAAAATTTTGGGAAAAAATGAAAATGTCCCCGATGATCGTCGCTATAGTAACGCCTAGTCCATAACGTTCCTATAGAGATGGATGATCGTCGCTATAGTGACGAATGTCAAGGGCATCCGATTATCAAAACTTCAACAAAAATACTTTGGAATGTCAAGGGCATATGAATGGCAAACTTTAATTTTTCCAAGGGTTTTAAAGCTAAGAATGCTGTCAAGCATAACATCTCTAGAGTGTAGGATTTGCAGGTGCTTGTTTCTACAATTTTTGTTTGAATATTGTGTAATGAGCTTCAGAAAACCCCTCACTCCATCTCCTCTTGAACCCGAGCTTTCGAGAGTTTTCATTCCACATTACAATTAGTTATTT
Organism: Pseudotsuga menziesii; assembly: GCA_001517045.1. NCBI lineage: Eukaryota > Viridiplantae > Streptophyta > Pinopsida > Pinales > Pinaceae > Pseudotsuga > Pseudotsuga menziesii. The sequence goes on from LPNX010379189.1 coordinate 234,934, forward strand.
TGGCAAAAAAATGGACCATGGGTGGCGACAATATGAGAAGTTTAGAGCTACAGGCATTAGACGATTAGGGTGAGGAAGGGGCGGCTGTCTGTCGGAAATCGTCGAAGAAACGAAGAAATGAACCAGAAAACAACTATTTGGAGTCGGAGAGGAAGCCGATGGAGAAGAAAACCAGGAAAATGTACTTGACCTGCAAAGAAAATGGAGGCGATAGGGTTATTGAGGAGAAAAAAAAAAGAAAATAGAAATGCAAGATGCCATGGAAGTTGAACTATCTACGAGTAAGAAGAAGAAGAAGAAGAAAAGTGAAAATAAAATCCTTTATTTGGATGAAAATCCATTGAACGCTGTTCAAAATGATAAAAGATTTGAGGAAAATGGCTATGTAGACTCTGTTGGAGGAAGATTTCATTATAGAAACCCTAATGAATCAGAGTTGTATTACACAAACCCTGAAGGATCAGATCTTTGCATTAGAAACTCTAATGAATCAACTATTTATTTCATAGACCCCAATCAACCAGGGTTTGATCATAGTAACCCTCCACACGGGCAAGATGTTGGCCATGTTCAACTGAAGTTACACATGGATGTGCTTAGAAACCTCTCCTCTGCAAATGCCAAGATTAGGGCAGCTGCTATATTAACTTTAGTTAAGGAGATGCAGGAAGTTTAGAAGGTTTATGAGCAAAGATGCACTGAGGGCAACGATGATATCCATAATTCTTCCTTGAGCCCATGTTATCGATATGCTGCATGACATCAATCCTAGAACAAAATCTACAAAGCGTGACTGCACCAGTGTTTCCTTCTCCAAAGAAGAAAGATGTTTCAAATTTAGCTTCAAGTCAAGTCAATTCAATCATCACACCTCCTATCAAGGCTTATGTTGCACAAAAGGGTGAGGCTGAACAATATGAATACAAGTCAAAGGGAATCAAGGTGAAAAATCTTGTGCGATCCCAGCAAAGAAAAATAACAGAGGCATTCAGAAAGATCATGGGAAGTCTGGCTCAGAGAAGTTTAACCAAGGGCAATCAACTAAGCAATTGTCTGTTCGCAAGCATGAACAAGTTTCCCCTATAAAATCTGGCACTGAACCTTCATAAAAAAAGGTGGTAGGTTCATCAAAATTTAAGGTGAAGATAAACGATACTGCAACAAAGAAATTGGATGGTGTGTCACTATCTACAAAGTTGCATTTAGAAAAATCAAACAAGATTATACGAGTGTAAGTCTTATATTCATTCAATTGCATTTCAAATTACAGTTTTCTGCCTTTTGTTGTAATATTTAGATGCCCACTTATTAATTTTCATGTTGTCCTTCCTTTGTTGTTCTTATCATTTTGGCTTATGTTACAGGTATGATGCTGCAAAAGAACTAAAATTCAGAACTATGTCAAATGATTCTGACATTGCTACCCCATCTACATATATGAAGCATCTTATAGCAGCTGCACAAGCTAAGCGAGATCAAGCACGTTCTATAGCTCTGCCACATTCTGTTTCAATTGAAGAAACTGAGAATTCTATTTCGTTTATTTCCAGTCCTTCACCAATCCGAGGGAGTAGTTCAGATCACAACTCACCACTCCAACTTCACTTAGATGGTGAGGCAACTGAGGATACAAAGGATTCCATTTCCCATACATAATCAAGAAGTCCCAGAGTTAATGTGCAGCAGCGGGGTCTTCCAAACATGATGGATCTAGAATCAAGTTAAGAAGCTAAAATAAGCTCAGAATGAATATCGGTTGGAGGGACACTTAGTGGGGATACAGAAGCAACAATTGTCAGGGACACTTTTGAAGGAATGCTATAGATGCTATCAAGGACGAAGGAAAGTATTGGCAGAGCATCATGTCATGTTATTGACTGTGCAAAATATAGTCTTACTGTTGATGTAAGCTTGAAATCTATTATTTTCCAGTATGGTAAATGGGCAGCTCATTTTATTTTTGCTTACTGTGGTTATTTTACTTTTGGAAAATTAATGATGATTTTTTTCAAGGATTAGAGTGAAGAATGAATATCTTACATGTGGATCATTTCCGCATTCATAGTGACTTATGAGAATCCTATACATTGTTTATTTTTCCTCGCATTAACTTATTTGTCAATGTCTTTTGGTCATTCATTGCACGTTAATAAATTTATCTTATTTAAATTTATTATCTATCTCCTCATCCTTATCTTTTATAATATTGTAATTTCCTTTTTGTACATTATCCTTGTTGCTGTGAGCTGTGACTATAGGTTGCACTCTTGTAGCATAACATTAGAATGGTTAGATGCATCTTTAGTAAAACCACATTCCTTAAAGATAAACATCTAGGAATGAATATTTTGTAGGCCTTAACATCATCAATATAGTCCACAAACCACCTTTTTTACTTCTAGCATCCAATTTCCTCTCCTAATATGAAGGATGTAAGGATATGTTGGTGACTCAATGACTTCCAAGTGACCAACTGAAGGTCTTTTTCATGTGAATGCCTTCTCTTTAAAACTTTGTAAGAATGTCTATTGAGAATGTAAACAAACATGTTGCTAGCCTTTGCCCATTGAAGTGTAGGCATGTTAAGTTGCTTCAAATACATCTAGCTGTCTCAATACTATGGTTATTCCTTTTTGCAAATGAATTCAATTGACAAGGATAAGGCATGCTATACTCCCTCTTAAAATCTGTTTTCTTGCAAAATCAAGGAACTGTCAAGTCTTATACTCCAAGGTGTTACCCCCCCCCATTTTACATGGTGGGTCACTTGGAGGTTTATGGGATAACTTGGGTTGTCTCATAAGGTTTCCGAGCATGAAGGAGGACAATTGTTGGCATCCTGAGGACTTTTAGGATAGCTAAACAATGCACAAGCGAATTTATGACAGGTTTTAAAATTGTTGAAGAAAAGTGGACCCAACCACTTTTTTGGGTGTTTTAGCAAGGAGGTTTAAAAAGGGACTTTGTATCCCATGCATTGTACTTGTGGAATTTTTACCACTTTTTGCTTATACTTATTAAAAAATTTGTGAGAGATTTGTTAGAAAGTAGTGAAGTTGGTTAGTTTCACTTCACCCTAGGCTAGATTCTAAAAGGACATATTTTGAATCCATGTTCTCTAGAATACTTGTTTACAATTAACCTTCTTAACATGAATCAACTAAAGAAAACAACATTTGAAATGAGAAACCAACTGTGGATTCTTCATAGCCCATTGCTTTTAGGGGAGGAGGATGAGAGTTGATGCAATGTCTCCCTGAGTTGGGATCTTAGGTTTCCTAGGTCTCTGATGAGTGTAGTTTGTTGCTTCTAGTTCTATCAGAAATGTAAACTGGGAAATGGGAGGTGATTTTCCTAAGGGCATCTATTTGGGGCTTGACTTGTAAACCATGAGAGCCGTAACCAAAAAGTTTTCTCATGAAGAGAGTAATGCAACTATGGTTGGGGTATCAGAAGAAGGTGGAGAGGGAGCCTCCCGAATCCCGAAATAAATAGTGCTTTCTACCTCCGATCTCATAATAAAAGGGGCACCAAAAAATGAGATATGCTTCCATCGTTGGATCTGATAAGTGGCAGAGCTGGCAGATCTTTTCTAGTTGTTGAAGACGGTGATTAGTCTCGACTCAGGGTTTGTGAGATGCTATTCAAAACTGCCCCAAGGGAATCCTGAGGGCATGCATCCAATGTTAGCATGTATAAGGCAAAGGGGGACTATAAGGCCATCCCTTAGCTCCAGAAAGTGATCCAAGTGAAAAGCCTTTTTTGGGCCAAGATCCTTTGAAGGTGCTAACCAAGTGTGGTTTGGGTGTACTTCTATAGAGATAAAGGAAGAGTTATGGGAAATTAGTGTGAAGCAGTAGATAAACCATTGTGTGTGGATACTTTCCATGATGCATTCTTAGCCAATATGTCCACTGTTGAATTAAAACTCCTTGCCTCATGTCCAAAGGAGATTCACTTCGAATTTATTTTTTAGTCCTTAATCTTGGAATAGACTGGTAAGCCCTTTTAAATTAATTGATTTAGCTCTTGAATATCCGTCCATGATGATTGTAGACCCATTTATAGCAATTAATTGCAAACATTTGAATAGGTCACAATTCACACACCTCTGCATAATTGTTGGAGTTGTTCCCAAATCTCCATACTATGGTGAAGCATGTGGCTCCTTCCAAGTTGCAATTAGACCCCTTGCTCTGGTTCTTATTGGAGTTCCTCTCGCTAACCCGATACAAACTTAGATGATATTACATGCACAGACATACATGTATGAACTTCAAGTACTTGGTTTCCTTTTTAAGCTATTTTCAGACTGGAACTTAAAGTAGTTGGTGTCCTTTTAAAGCTATTTTCAGATTGGTTGTCCCAGTCACGTATTATATTTCATATTATTTTTCCAAGTAATCTATTTTTTCAAATCCATAGTCTAAATGTGTTATGAATTGGCCATTTCCAATGTTTCAAAATAATGGAAGGGAAAGCAGCATTTTTGGCCTGAAATCCTTCAATAATAATCTTGGATTAATGGATTTGCAGATATCAGGTGTTAACATTGCATAATCCAATTGCAGTAGGGGTATTCATGGCTGTCGATTCTATTCTGGATTAGCAACAATTTCATTAATCCAAAATTGCAATTTTGGAAAAGTTTGCATGTCCAGATTCTGGTGATTACAAACTAGAAAAGGTTGAAAACGTATAGTGTTTAGCTTTCTTCTTTTGCCAACCAATGCAAAGAAGAAGTCTTAATGCTTTTTTTTGTAGATTTAATTTATTCATTTTTTTCCAAGTTTATTTCTATATCAGGCTGGTCTGGAAACCCTTAGATCAATGCATAGTTTGAACCAAAAAAGTTTTATTTCTTAATTGTTATCATGGAAAAGTATCATAGTAGACTCTCTCCAACTCAATCGGAGTGAGAACATGTAATTAATGTATATTTTTTAACCTAGGGATTCCACAGCTGGGAAGAGTTTCTGATTGGAACAGGCAGTGGACAAAAAATATGTTGAGGCTTGGACAAGGCCTATATTCTGTTGTCTTCCTTTTAATTGGCATTAGGATTAATTCCTTTTACATATGGGTGAAACAAATATTGAACCATAGTCAAACCTAGCCAAACAAGCTAATCAATCCATGCCCTTATGAGACAAGATGAGCTGACATAGCTTATATCTCAATTTTATTGTCATTTTGGGGTTCTGAAGATAAGCAACAAGACAAGTTGAGATGGATGAGATGAGATTATTTGACCAAGACAAGCAAAGGAAAAACAAGAAGGTATGGTGAATTGAGACAAGCAATAAACTTAGTCCAACAAAATTGCACATTAAAGGAGATACATTTTAGATATTTCCAATGCAAGTGACAATCATTCCTACACTACAACAAAATACCCTTTAGGGGGCAGTTTTGGCTTGCAGTATTTTTGCTAAACCACCCCCCCAATTTTTTTTAGGTCTTTGGGGGAGGTTCTTAAAAAAACCCCTCAAAATTCTATTTCTCAATACTTTTGGGGGTGGCTTTTTAACCGCCCCCCCCCCAAAAAAAGGTCCAATTCTCAATATTTTGGGGGCGGTTTGGAACCCCCCCCCCAAAAAAAGTCTAATTCTCAGGAATTGGGGGGGGGGGGGAGGGGTTAGAAAGACCCCTAAAAATGGCTTACGATAGTTTTTCTAACCACAACCCCCCCCCCCCCCCCCCCCCCCCCCCCCGCCAAAAAAAAAAAAGAAAAGAAAAGAAAAAAATTAAGGTATTTGAGGGCGGTCCTTAAAAACCCCCCTCAAAAGTCCCGAGAATTTTACTTTTCGGGGCAGTTTTTAAACCCCACCCTAAAAGTCCAACATGACTTGGAATTTTGGGTGGGTATTTAGAAAGACCCACCCCCGCAAAGTCCAACATGACTTGGAATTTTTTTGGGGGGTGTTGGAAAGACCCCCTCCCCCCCAAAAAAAAGTCCAACATCTGTTTTTTTTGGGGGGGGGGATGTTGGAAAGACACCCCCCCCGCCCCCCCAAAAAAAGGTCCAACATTTGTTTTTGGGGGGGTGTTGGAAAGACCCCCCTAAAGGTTTACCTGATAGTTTTAAAGGTAGCAGTATAATTCAAATAGTATATGTAGTATAATATATAGCAGGATCACTAAAAGAACAACCAAGCATAGAAATCATAGACACAATATATTGACCTTGGAAACCACAAGGGATAAAACACAACAACCTTGTGATAGAGATCTTAGTTCAAAGTACAACATACATCCAAATACATAGTAATAATATACAACAAAAGATAAACCCCAAGAACAAAGGAGAAACTCCTCCAAATATAGGGAACCCCAGAAAATACTTCTTCTAGCTGGCAGCGAACTTCTTCCTTGAGTGGAGTGAACCTAGTTGGGTGAAAATGAGTGAGGCACCAATCTGAACACCAACTGTCACAGAGAAAATAAGCACATCTCCTTACTGCAAGTTGTATCAGTTGTCCTAGTGACAACCAGGTACATCAAGGATCCTCTCAACTTCCTGTACATTGGGATCCACCAAATATGAATAAAAAAACAAAATCACTTATATTTGTTAGCATCAATGTAGACATGTACTCACAGTACAACATGTTATATCTGCTCAGGATCTCAACTGTGTTCTTCCCTTAAAGGAGGAAGATCTCATTAGGCCTCATCCACACCTCCAATACCAATACATGGTATAATGGTCCAAGATCCTCATCTTGGAATCAAGGATAAATTCCTCTGCACCTATCAATAATTCTCTCTATATGCTTAGAAGTAAATTAAGTAGTTGATCATGTCCTTCAAGACTAAAAGGCTCTAACCATTTCTAGAGTCTTCCATGACTCCAACTAGATGGCAACTGCTTCTCATGATCATCGATAGAATGAACAATTACAGCAAAGAGATCATCATTCATTGGGGCCTCCTCCCAACCATCAATTTCCTTATGAGATCCTCTGGAGCTTTGGGTCATGTGTCCACATATGACTGAATGTACTATATCCATGTCTATTTCATATTAGTGTTGCTCACTTTATCACATAATCCATGCTCCTAGAAGCTTTCGGTTTTTGAGCATCCTTCTCTCTCTTGATCACTGAATATCAACAAGATCTATAAACAAACAAACTATATAGAATATTATTTTTTATTATATTAAGATGTTAATACTAGTGTTAAATATAAACAAATAAACTATATAGAATATTATTGTTGTTAACATTCTATATAGTCTATAAGTCAGTTTACGGTTAAGTCAATTAGAACAATATAAGTCATAAGATTACCCACCAAATGGTCTATAAGGTTTATGGTTAAGTCAATTAGAACAATATAAGTCATAATATTACCCACCAAATAATTTGTTTTTGCAACCCATCATTGACAAATTATTTGGTTTTTACAACCCATCATTGACATTGACAAATGATGTTATTTTGTCCAAAAGGGTTGGGGCCTGATAGGTCGTCCTGAGCTCCGTGCTGGTCAACTTCTCGTGGAGTCTAAACACCCAGATCCCCCACATACCCTTTGCACTACACGTTGATTAACATTGATAAGGATGGGGTTTATAAACATAAAATAGATCAACTTCTCTAAAGATGTGGGACAAATCCAAAACACCGACTCAATTTGAACCGTTCATTCCAGATCTGATGATTGCTAATTCTCCTGGATGATTTTTGCTGCAGATTTTATTTCATCGATCGCCTTGCTTCCTGCATCGATCAACCGTTCATTTCATCGATCACCCTGGAATGTAATTAATATCGATGGTTGAATTAGGGTTTAAGTAGATCAATTGGTGAAAAAACACGCCCAGCTTGGTGTCTTTACCATTTTACAGTTATATTTTCATTGAAGTTCAGAGGAGAGATGGCATGGACAATTTACAAGAATTATAGGTGGTTAATTATATGACCATAACGCCAATTGTGAAGAAGCATAAGAATTCTAGTGGAAATCATTGTAAAAGTAATTTGAAACCTACTCTTCTTCTTAATTTAAGAAATAATGATTTGTTATGATTGATTGGATATTTTGTGACCAAATTGTGATTTGACATAAACCATCTTGTGCATGGATATTGAAGAAATCATTTATTGAGGGTTATGCCCACCATTCTTGAGCGTAGGAACTATTTGGAAACACTCGGTCTATTCCAAAAAATGATATGGAAAGCATTTCATATAGGGAGGGTGAGGAATATTCTTGGCCCGCCTATTGAGGTCTAGAGGGATCAAAACAAAGTATTTCAAGCTAATGTATTCAACCCAAGTAAACCTTTTCTTCACAAATGCATTCAAAGATACCGAAATGTCCAAATAATGAACTATTAAATTGCATTTCTCAACATTCCGACCACAATATTTTATTTTCTAACCCTATTGCAAAATTTCATTAAATAACAGATCTAGAAACCCAAATAAGCATAGATGATGCATAAGCATATTCTCTCATATTCAACATTGAAGACTAGTCCAAAAACAATGAAGACATTTTATGAGCAATTCATTTCCTTAAGTTAAATTAATGTATTATCCTAAGTTTGCAAAATAAATCTAGAAGGTTCTAGTTACGTTATGAGTCATAAGGACAAGAGGTTAGTCATGAAACTGAATTTGCATGTTGGCATAATTCGTGGGAGAAGATAGAGGATAGGATAAGGAATGACCTATTCAGTTCAATAAAGATAGGATCAAGTTTCCTAAGTTTAGAAGTAGTTGCAAAATTCTAGGAGGCCTGATTAGTGAGCTAAAGGCATTGACTTCCAGGATTTATATTGTAAGTCCAAGGACATAGTAAACTTGGCTTATTGAATTTATTGACTAAATGAATGTGAAATCAAGCCATGGAGAGAAATGAGAGTTCTTTGAATAGAATACGCATGTACATAAATGAGTTGATAAAATAGTGTTTCATTATATTATGGATTGTTTCTTTGTATGTTTAGTGGAAGAATTTTATTCTATGTGATCTCTTAGGAAATGGCAGAATCTCAGTGTTTGTGTAGAGTTGAGATTAATAGAGTTTCATTATCTGTGTGAGGCTTGAAACTAATGATAGATTGGCATTTTAATTTGTCATGAGAGTGGTAAATCTTGAGCTAAGGATTTGAGATAATCCAGTGAGGAATAACCCTGTGTACATTAAGTCTGTATATGAGACATGCATGAGAAATCTCTGTTGTAAACAGAGATAGAATTCAAATTCAGCTAGAGGGCTTAAGGAAAAGGGGTTGATATTTGATAAACACTGGAAGAACAAGAAGAGGAACTTGTGTCTGACACCCGGTAACTTCAAATCGTAACTGATCTAATGATGACCAAATATCAAGTCATGCCCCATTCTTTACTGTTTCATACCCTTTGTTGAATTGTGGTCAAGCCCTTGTATATTGTGGTAGGACACATAAAATTAAATAAGTGGTTATTATGCAATGACTGAAAGGATATGGTTGCATTCTTAGAAGCGGTGAGAGAGATCAATGTTTCCTCTTTCAACTAGATCGATGCAAAGTACTTGGAAATTGCTATGCAGGAGCACCCTGTATATGTTGAGTATATTAGATCTATCTTGCCATAAAATTTTGGGAAATGGAAATGTTAAGGGAAAAATCAGCATCTTGTGAAATACAAACAAAATGATGAATCCTTGTGATAGTTCTAATTTTGATTCCTCTGAGCATCTTCTTTGTGTCTACAATGTAATAACACGACGACTTCAAGTTAAAATTGAGTTGTATGTATTGAAACTTAGTTTTTATTTTCAAATTCAAAATGATTTGTAGATTGGATTTTTTGTACAACATAAAAGGTCCTGGCCTCAATTGAGTTAAGAAATCAACTTACTATTATTGTGATTTATTACATATGAATTTGTTTCTGAATGCAAACTTATTCCTTTAAATATTTAATTTTGGACATTTTGTTATTCTTGCTACAATGTGGAAAATAAATTATATTAATGTTAAAGATGATCAAAAGTGATCATTGCATATGCCAATTACATCATGTAGAAAACCTTAATGGAGTGCCTTAAGAAACTCCAGTCTATTGACCTTAAAAGCCAAAGTATCTAGATAGAATATGTTACTGACTCATACAGTTGTCAGAAGATGAAGTTATCAAAACCCCCAATCAATCACTATAAAGCTCCTGAAACCTATCTGACTTATCATCTAGAGTACATATTATAGACATGAAGGTATCCTTTGTAATATTTGTTCATAGTTGGTTTACAACACATGAAGAATATTTATCTCTTCAAGTATAGTAAACAAGCAGCTCATTTTATTTTTGCTTACTGTGGTTTTTTTACTTTTGGAAAGTTAATGATGACTCAAATTTCAAGGATTAGAGTGAAGAATGAAAATCTTGCATGTGGATCATTTCTGCATTCATAGTGACTTATGAGTATCCTATACATTTTTTATTTTCCCCTGCATTAACTTATTTCTCAATGTATTTTTAGTTAGAACTTGAAACCTCTTACATATGGATGTGGATACTATATAAATAGACCAAACTAGTGTCTTCAACAAGATGCACAGTATCCCCTTCCATTCTCTACTACCTAATGGTCTCTTATTGGCCATGGATTGTCTTTGATTGACTTAGCACAACAAAATATAGAAAGGCTATAGGATTACACTCACATTCTATTATCTATAATGTGCTTTTTTTTCTTCTGAACCACTCTATAATATTAGGATCTAGCTGAAACTCTGCCACCTATTCTGCATGATGAAACTAAGAAGAATTTGTATAGTTTGTGATGTTGTAGATATTGAAAGAGAATTTGTATGTGATGCTCTCCCATGTGATCTTATGGGGATGAATTCCAAGCTTATGAGTCAGTACATTGACTTTGTTGCTGATATGTTGCTGGTGAGTATGCTTCGAGGTTTTATATTTTGTACTAATCAAAATCATTGCATTCTTATGATTCATCTATTGATTTAGTAGTGCTATTGTGGGGGTTGGTTAGAGCTTTATTTGTAAATTATTTTTGTGATGCATTCAGGTTGCCTTGGGTTGTGCTAAAGTTTATCATGTGCTACAGAGTTGTCTTTTTCCAAGAGAAAAAAGACAAATGTAGGGGTTAACCATTTTGGGAAACATTGTCATCTTCAACAAATTTATATCCTTGACCCGTTGATAACCTCGACGTCTAGAGGTTTGCAAGTCCCTCTCATTTTCTCTGTTTTCCTTGTTTTTTTTTTCCTTATATCCTAGAAATCATTTGAAAATCACATATATAAGTCAACATTACAAGCCAATAGACATTCTAAAAAACTTGATTATATAATATGTGAGCTTTTTGCTTACCATGAATTCAGTGGTGGGTCGTGATAGGACAAATTCTCTCCACACTGTTTCACTTATCCTAATTGGAGGAAATTTTTTTAATCTTTCCTCTATTGACTCATAAGGATCACAATATTTTTTGGTCAACCGATATCTATGACTGTTTGCCTTATCTGCAATGGATTTCATACAATATTCTTTAAGGACAGAAGGGATTATGAATTTTGCTTGCAACATACAAGAATTGCATTTTTAAATGTCATACATGGTTTGAAAATAAACTTTGAAATCATTCAAAAATAGAAATGTTGAAAACTAATACACGTAATGTCTAATACTCAGATTAATAATGTTCTACAAGTCCTCCTTTAATTGATCTGAAACCTTCCTGCAATCAGAATAATTGATTGGAACCATTTCCCTTGTGAGCACACCTAGTAATGAAGATAGCTTCACGAAGTTTGGACCAATTGGTTGGTTCCCTTCATTGATATGAATTTCGATCTGTTCCTCCAAGTTATTGGTTTATGCACATTTAGTTGCTCCTATACCTTTCTTCTTGACTTTCTCTGTCGATTCTTGTGTAGAGGGATCTTCACCTTGTATACTAATATCTTGTTGGCATTGTTCTTTGTGAACATATTCTATAAAATAAGGGAACATAAAGGTGTTATGGATTTCTAAGTCATATTTTTTTTTATGAAGAACTACAAAATTATACATTAATGATCTTACCTTGTTCTTCATGTTGCTTTGCCTATTTTTGTGTCGAGGGATATTCCCCTTCTACACTGTTATCCATATGGCATGGTTGTTTGTGAACATCTTCTATAAAAGAAGGGCACATAAAGGTGTTATGGATTTCTTAATCATAAGATTTATAGTTATAAAGAACTAGAAAAATCTGAATTAATGGGATTACCCTATTCATGTTGCTCCTCCTTTTGAAAAGAGGAAAATGTATCTTTGCCATTTCCTTCTTTGTTAGGACTAGTAGAGTCATTCAAAGGCATAAAAGGTGTAATATTCTTTGTTATTGTTTATATTTTCCTCTTCTTTGTAACTGTAGTTAAGAATGTTATTAAACATATGCCTAACATCATCATACAATAAAAATAAGCATTATACTCCATAAGGAAATACATTGTTCTATTTCTAAATATTTACATTATGAGATGCATGTCCCTTTCTTTCCCATTTGATCATTTTTATGCGTTCTTTTTGAAAATTTCATAATCATAGTTTTTTGATTTCGTGTCATAATCTGCTTTCTCTGTTTTTTTCAAAATGATTAGAGTATTAATTAGCCATATCCTATTAGATTGTTATTAAAGTATAAAGTAATATGTTCTATTAACAAGTAATATGTTATTAAAGTACACAGTTTGTTGCTTTTCGTATGTCTGTTTATCTGACTGTTAGTTGGGGCTTGCCAGATCTAGTAGTGGCCTCTATCAGTAACTATGCCTTTACTCTCAAGCAGTAACAATATTCCCATTTGTTGTGATGGGGAATTTTGTTTTTTGCAAAGAACTCTCAGATGTAACCTCTTGGGTGGCTCAACCGCAGTTTTATTAATATAAAATCTACTCGTTTCTGTTAAAAAAAACAATTTAAATTAAATAAAAATAATTATATACTTCAATCGCAAACAATCCCTTACCTCCATGTCTCCAATTGTACAAAGGTTGCATAACCTAAAAAATAAAGTCTATCACCACTCAATTGCTAACTGAAAGTTGTTTAAACGATTAATCTATATAACAAGTTTTAAAAGTAAAAGGGAAGATTATATGTAAGGACTATTTGCTAAAAGGAACATATGTCATAACTTGAGAGAGAGAGAGGGTTAGAGTGTTGTAGGTTTAGGTTAGACACGTACAGTAGCCAACAAGATATCTCAATCTCCAAGAGTGAAGACCCCTCGGCCTTAGAGGCTGCAAGAAGGAAAATGTTTACATAGGAAACCCCAAAGATGAACACGGTAATGGTCTTGCAGCAGTGGGAAAGTACAGTCCAACTCTAGTGGTCGCAAAACAATCACAACGCAGCTAAATGAATGTCAAACAGTCCACGACTCAGCTAGGAAGAGCCACCATAATCCACAGTCAACCCTATAGGAAACCAAATTTTTTACAGAATTTTTAAAATTTTGTAGCAGAGGAACCACTATTTTGATTTCTGTCAATAAAGGAACCACTACTTACAATCCTTTGATGAAAGGATTTCACAAGTAAAATGATTTGATACAAAAATGAGTTTGAGAGGGTATACGATGAAATCGACCATGTATATTAGCCTATTGTGGTGGATGACATGACGCTAAATAATGTAATAAGCATGGCTTCTAAGGCATTGATTATGAGGTTTATTTGTAGAAGTACAAGGACAGTGAGTTTGTTTGAATGGATTCAAGTGCACTGGTAATCAATTTTAGCTTACCACATAAGGGATGCCATTTTCATCTGAGGTTAGATGTTGAGGTTACAATATCCAAACATAGTATTATTTCTAGTCGGTATCTACGACATTTATACCTAGGTGGATTTACCAGTTACTTGATCAAATTACTTATATATCATTCAAGGTCCCATGTCAATAAGTAAGGATACCATAAGGATAAAATATTTGTACTAAAGTAGTCTATTTCCATAGACTTTCTTATGATTATACACAAGCTATTTTTCTCTTTATGCTATTTGTAACTACTAGCATGATATGACTCATTGTTGCTTCTTTCCTTACAAAGAGATATATCATTTGCATTCAAACAATTATTTCTTGTTTTTTTCTTGGTTGGATTTATGATCTCTCTTCTTATGGAAATCATATGAGCTAAAATTTCTATGGTGGTATGCCTTACAAATCTAGTTTCTGAATTGACATATCAATTAGGTAACCAGGAATATTAGAATAATGAGAAGAGATATACGGTGTTACATTTAATCTATATGCTCTCCATAAGTTTGACAATTCAATACATTGGTTAAGGTCCTACTTGGAGAAAACCTACAAGAACCTATATAATCCTTTCAAATATTAAGAATTTTTATCATTACCTCTTCCAACCATATAAAATTCTTATAAAGATAAAAGGAATTTGGACCATTAACCTATGTTTTTTAGACCAGTATTATACCATTGAAACTATTCTCCTAATGAAAATATGATTACTTGCTTGATGGACCATATCAATATGATGTGACCCCCATCTCCTTATAAGTATAATTTTTAACCTACAATGTCAACCCTTCATCTCTTTATAATTATCAAACAAATAGGTATATACCTAGTATTGTAGGTGCTAATGATGGAAAGGACACCATTCTAATTCCTATAACACTCGTTATATGAATTAGTGAACCATGACAATATTGTAGCTAGATTAGAGAAAAATATGGCTATAAAGATCCAAAATTTCATGTAATATATCCTTAAGTATTCCCTTAACCATCAACCCTAACTGAAAATGATTGACACCAAATGAAGTAACATATAGTACCTTGATTTATGGACATTACAAAGGAGGCAAAGTTGTCATTTATCTTGCATTAGTGGAGCATATGAAGGAAAATGGTTGTGAACCAAATATTCATACTTACAATCCTTTGATGAATGGATTTCACAAGGAAAATGAATTGATACAAATAAGGAGGTTGAGAGGGTATACCATGAAATCGACCATGTATATTAGCCTATTGTGGTGGATGACATGAAGTTAAATAATGTAATAAGCATGGCTTCTAAGGCATTGATTGTGAGGTTTATTTGTAGAAGGACGGGGACAATGAGTTTGTTTCAATAGATTCAAGTGCATGACTGGTAATCAATTTTAGCTTACCACATAAGGGATGTCATTTTCATCTGAGGCTAGATCTTGAGGTTACATCCAAACATAGTATTATTTCTAGTCAGTATCTACTGCATTTATACATAGGTGGATTTATCGGTTACTTGATCAAATTACTTATATATCATTCAAGGTCCCATGTCAATAAGTAAGGATACCATAAGGATAAAATAATTGTACTAAATTAGTCTATTTCCATAGACTATCTTATGATTCTACACAAGATATTTTCTCTTTATGTTATTTGTAACTACCGGCATGATATGACTCATTATTGTTTCTTTCCTTACAAAGAGATCTATCATATGCATTCAAACAATTATTTATTGTTTTTTATCTTGGTTGGATTTATGATCTCTCTTCTTATGGAAATCATATGATCTAAAATTTCTATGGTGGGATGCCTCTACAAATATACTTTCTTAATTGATATATCAATTAGGTAACCAGGGATATTAGAATAACGGGAAGAGATATACGGTGCTAAATTAATCTATATGCTCTCCATAAGTTTGACAATTCAATACATTGGTTAAGGTCATACTTGGAGAAAACCTACAAGAACCTATATAATCCTTTTAAATATTAAGAATTTTATCATTGCCTCTTCCAAACATATGGAATTCTTATCAAGATAAAAGGAATTTGAACCATTAACCTATGTTTTTTAGACCAATATTATATCATTGAAACCATTATCCTAATGGAAATATGATTACTTTCTAAGATATCCCTCTAGTCGATTTTCAATGATGCCTACCTTACATCTATCACATATCATGCAATGCCAATCTATAGCCTCCACCTCATTTATGTATTTGCATTGTTCAATGAACCATTTTAGTGGTGGAAGTGTAGTAGTTTTTACAGATGCCTACATGGGAATTTCTATTTAGGTCATTGGAGAGTCAACGACAGGCGGCATATGAAATTATTGAACCAAGTGATCTCCAATAATGTTATGGCCGATGCACTGCACCTTTGAGTAATTTACTCACTCCCAAGTGAGATTTCTTGAGATCTAAAGGAAATGAATTTTCCCATACCTTCCAAGCCATTAAATGAGGTGATCGAAGCCAGCTCTAACTCCTAAAAATACATTGATATATTAAAATGGTGGTCACAACTTTAACATCTTGATCTCCTATCATACTAACAACATATATTAGTTAGTCTACAGGTTGGGATATCTCCACATTAGAAACATATTTATATTTAACCCATAGAGCCTCCCTACGATGTAAGTTATAAATATCCTTGAAAAGCAACATAATAGAAGTTAGAAACGCTTATGCAATAAGTAAAATAAGAATATAAGAAACTAGGACTCTCTAACATCATCCCCATAGCACATTCTATAATTAGGTTAAGCCCAAGGGGGTCTTCCTATGAGTCTAACAAGTAACAATATTATATTATACCTAGGATTATAGGATCATGATCTAGTTATACATACAACAAATTTGTATCAGTATAGTATATTTTCAGGCCCATCTAGATATAAGATTCTATAGATTCATGCATATTCTCTTTTTTGTCTTTTTTGGTTTTTATGTTTTTGGAAAAAAAGGAGTAACAAAGGGGCCGATTTCATCTTGCGGAGGCTGTATTCTTCATTTGCTGGCTAAGTTTGGACTACGTGGGTCGTGACATTGTCTAGAGAGGACAAAGTCTTGTTTGTGAGGAGGATTTACTTTCTGTTGGGCACATATCCTTACAGTTCCACATCTACAGTGATCCTCATTCTTCATCTGGGACAATATCAAGGGTTGTTACAGCCAAAAAGGGAGTTGCAATCCATATTGACACCTATAGGAATCTACTACAACGTTGTTGGGTACTCTCATTTTATTCTTCCTTCTTGTTATGACTGTGCATAACGTTTCTGGGAAGTGAAGGAGGGCACTGCAACATAATAAGGTAGTCTGCAAACTTATTTTTCACTCACGGTATTGAGAAGAAGACGATTTGGGTTGTTTTGAGGAGCCGACAAGACAGGGAAGACACTAAAGAAAAATTGAGACACTAAAGAAGGGCAACTCACTTCCATAAATCATCGTGCACACCCAGGAATCTATTGGTTAGAGTTAAAGTAATATCAGATTTGCTTGTCCACCTTAGAACTTTTGTTACAGTCATTCTAAACTCAAAGTTATATGAATATGGTATTTAGGGTTTATTTTCCTTGGTATTTATGCAAAACAATCTCTATTGCATTTACTGTTCACTGTTAGCGCTACGAAAAATCAATATCTAAAAATTATAGTCAATATACAAGCCAAACATTACACATATGATGATGTTGATTTGCGTACAAACTTCAAAACCCTTCAGATCCAAAACCAACTCTTTGTGTTAAACAACTTTCCGCACAGTCTAACTTTTTTATGTAGCGAAATTCTAGGTTTCCGCAAAGTCTAACTTTTTCCTGTAGCGAAATTCTAGGTTTCCGCACGTTCCTTTCCACACTCTATCTTTCTGGAATGTGGGAACCAGAAGTTGGCTTTTCGACTTTCGACACTTCCGAAACAAGAGTTTCCGCACAACGCTTCTTCCCCACCGTCGATCTAGTGTGGGATTGATCTCAATCGTTGATGTATCAATTTTGTGGCTAGCCTGAGTGTTCACACAACTTACATTTTCACATAGAGAAATGGGTTTCTGATCGTTCGATCGGTGTCCCCACCAAATCAATGGTGGATTCCAAAATTGATTAAATGCATTCCATAGAATATCACACACATGAATTTTTTTTCAAAGCTTGCAACTTCTCTCGGCGATATCACTATAAACCGTCAATCTTCCTCATGATCGATCCCCACTCTATGATTTTTTTTTTATTTGAGTGAGTGGCTAAGGTTTAACCCTCTACAAAGATTCACTTAATTGATCACTAACGGGATCGATTCTTCTCTGCAATTCACATTCTATGGCAATCCAAAGCCACAGAGTTAATACACAGGGTTATATGGAGTGAATGCGGGATGAATCCATACTTCTATAGAACTATATGAAGACATGAAACCCATCAAAACCACACATAGAGTCTAATCCTATGTTCTTTATTCAATTCACTGGAAATTCAAATCCACATAGAGAATTCTACTTGTTCACTCCTCGCTCACTCTTCTGTGCACACACCTGTCATTCCTCCATTCATGCTATGCGGAATTTCTCTCCCTCTCAAGCTCTATGAGCTAATCAAAGATTCTTTGAGCTATCCTCAAACCTCTATGACTTATCCTAAGCTCTATGAGCTAACTTAAGATTTTGCGAGCCAACAAGCTCTGTAATCTAACTAAGCTGCTAAGAAAATAACTTGAACTGATTTAAATACAAGAGGATTATATTTCCAGATCCTATAACAAAGGAGTACAATCCTTATTGATCTCTGCTAACCCTATGACTCACAACTAACTCAATCCTAACTCATACATGTGGAAAAGGATCTATATTCCTTATCCATTTTATTTAGATTTTACAAAATAAAGCAAATTACAAATGTACGAGACCCTAGGTCTCTTAAGAGTTCCCTTGACCTTGTGAAGTCATGAATGACTTCGCCCTCTTGAGCCTATGCTCCTGCATCAACATATCAGTAGTACATTGATTACAAAAACCAACTAAGACTATTTGGGACAACTCAGTGGTATTTTTTACAAGTGTTTTTACGAAATCCCTTAACCAAATTACATAAGCAAATAAGCCAAGAAAATCTACAAGATCTGATGGGGGTCATTACAGTTTACTATCCAAAGCATATCCCCCTTGCATAAAAATCAAACCCTCTCACTTCCTTTAGATAAAGCTTGTTCATTGGTCATTGTCTCATCATGTTGAGTGGATATGAGAATTGTTTGATTGCACAGAGGAACCATGCACTACTGCCATTTTTGTACTCAATGGTTACTTGTGTTTTTCCATTAGGCCTCAACTAGGTGTAGGTTCCATTCTTTCTGACCTCTGTGATCTTTTTTACCATCTTGGTAGCCAGCACATGGGTGAGAGGCATCAACTTAGGGGTTTCATTAGATCCATAACCAGTCCAATAAGGGCTAGCGACCCACATACTAGACCTCACACAGACTGCCATCCAAACTGACAAATCCGACCTAGTCAAGCAGTACACAATTAGGCTTGAAACACATTTACACACCCTCATGACACCCTTAGTAACCCAGAGTAGGTCATGGTACCTTCATACAAAGGCTTGGGACCCTTAACAGTCCTCAAGGCACTTTCAGCCAGTCATGACACTCCTAGTAGGCTTAAGACATGTCACAACAACCCTTAGCAGGCTCAAGACAGGTCGTGGTTTTCTCTAGCAGACTTACAATAGTCACAGCTTTACCCTAGGGGCGTCCAACAGTCATGGCCCAACCTAAGGGATTCTAAACAGTCATGACCCATCCCTAAGGGCTTCCACATAGTTACAACCACGTCCTAGGGATTACAGCAGTCACGACCCAGTCGAAGGAGATCAACATAGGCCACGAATTAGTTCCTAGCAGCCTGCAAAGGTCACGACTTAGTCCAAACAATCCACATAGGTCACTGTTCAATCCAGGTAGCCCTAGCAGGATAATAGGAGGCCACGACTTTCTCATAATCCATAGTTACAATAAAGTCTAGGTAAAGGCCCAATAAAAAACATACTTTAGCAGCAACAAGATCTTTAAATGTTAAGCCAACTAGCAACATGAAACCCTCGACGTCAAGCCAAAGAGCAACAACAAGCCCTAGACATCAAGCCAAGGAGCAACAATAAGCCTTGGGACAGTCAATGAATCAAATCTCCAATTTTCTCTTCTCAAGGCACACACAATGAAATCTTAGGACTTAAATTTATAATCTTGACAAGCCTTCTAGAAGTGTCATCCTTATTGCCCTACCTTTTAGGAGAGTTACCAAAATAAACATAAAATAATATTATGTTGACTTAGGATAGGGTACCAGTTATCACCCAATAATTTTCCTATGGTTGTGGTAGGAGAATCACTGGGGTAACCATTTCAAACCAAGCTTTAGACTGTAATCTAGGCTTTACAATCAGAGAGGGCTCTCTCTTTGTCACAAGAACATTCACATATACACTTGGATTTAAGCAAGATTTCAGAAGGCTAGATTTCTGATAGGGAACATATTTGTTTGTAAATTTAAAGATTGTAAGACAGACGGATATCAAATACCATTGGGTAATGGAGTCACAGTCTGAATAATTCAAGGATATTACAAAAAATAATGAGTAGTGATTTTCCTTTTGTAATTTGAGGCAAAGTGAGTGCAATATTCAGTCAAATATCTTCAAGTGGTGATAGGAGAAAGGAGGAAAAGTCCAGTGCAACAAGAGGCACCTATTTATGGATGAATCTCTTTAAAACACCTTTAGTAGAAACAACAATAAGGGCAATGACAGAAATGGAGCATCTAACAAGGGCGGATTCCACAACAATCATTACATACACATTATGAATGCTATATCTGATGGAAGGAGTGCTTAAAAAAATGAATTCCTCACATACAAATGGAAAGCAGTAGCGGAATTTACACATATGAAAATGACGCAAACATGAAACACAAACTAAATATGAACACTGTGAGGAATCTCAGAAATTCAGAGAAACACTTCTCATTAACACTTCCAAGAAAGTTTATAGAGCTACAATCCAAGCACATAGGCTTCAAAAATGAAAGTCGAACTCTTCCTCCTTTGTAGAGGTTACATTTATAGTGCAATTTACCCCCGAGACGTATCTCAAAATAGGGCATCAAAATTACTTACATTGCGTGAATCAAACCCAAAAGTACATCCTAAATCCTAAAAAACTATGATGTGGTAGATGCGCTGTGCCCACAAAACATTTCAGGAAGGCATGTTGTGTTGCGCGTGACCAATAAAAAGGGGAAATCTCGACATCTGGGGCTTTCTGGCTTGCTTGACGAAAACAACAATTCCGAGAATATTTTTAAAAGACTATGGCTGACTCAGCTGCTCGCGGGCCTTCCAGGATGATAATTTCTCAGTCTATGTATATCTTTCCAATGTTGATCTGTAGAGGTGGCAATATCAAATAACTCCTTTAGGAGAACATCGAGGTCAATAAGGGACATATGTCCAATACCAGGGATATATGATTTGACAGTCCTAAATTGAGCCAGCGGCTCAAAGTCCTTGCTGAGTTTATCGAGGATTACCTCTCCCTTTATCCCACCATTCATACCCTCAAACTTTGCATGGTTTACTCTTTCTTGGTTCAGCAGTTCGACATATTTTCCCTTAGGGATCAGCTTCCCGTCTGGATCCCAAAACTCAGGAAACCCTTTCAAAAACATGGGCTGGAACAATTTGTTGAACTTTTTTACCCCTTGTTGAATAATGTCAATCCTAGTAAGTGCATTTTGCAAAATGTTGTGCTTTGTGGGCATCCTCCTTGTTGCCACCAGAACTGATATCCTATTAGTAATCCCGAGGGCAATTAGTTCTTCCCCAGAGGCTGAGTTTAGAACAACAATCTCCTTCTGGGCCTCCTCCCTGGGCCTTTGTGCTAGACTTTCTTGCATGGATTTACATCTTCTGCTTGCTACCATAGCATCATGTTTATGCTCATCCACCATGACCAAATGCTTTCCTAATGAGGGCATCTCCTTTATCACTACATCCTAGAGCAAATGTTTAGCCCCTTGCAGGGGAATTCAACCTATGACCCTTTCCTTAAACCTAGATACCTTCTCTTTGAGTGTCCTGATCTCTTCAAGAGAGTCTTCACTTTCCTTATCAGTGATCCTGTCCTTGATCTCTTGATTGGCCTCTTTCAATTGAGTGATTTCCAGGTCCTTTAGGGACATGTCAGACATATCTTTGATTGCTAGAGAAGTGGGTAATCTGTCCTCAGGGTTGTTATAGTAATTTAATTCATAAATTATCTTCTACATATTTTTCTTTTGTTCTTCCCATGTGCGCTTGTCAACCTCCAACACAACAAGGAAGCCTTTCAGATCCAAAAAAGCGTGCTGTAATGTCTCAATCTCCCCTTGTAATTGCACGGACTGAGGAGGTAGTTGGATGTCTTTCATAGGTGTCTTGCTTTTCTTTTTGTAAACCTGTATCTTGGCCAATGACTTAGATGGTAAAATGGGCTACTCTGTTGCCACTAGATGCTCAGATATGAGGGGCTGACGTAAAGAGTTATGTGTTGTTAGTTCTTCCACTTGGTCCTTCAGGAGTTTCACCTTCAGGTTCCGGGCCTTTTTTGTTTCCTTTTCCTGCTTCAATTGGGTCTCTAGTTCAACCACCCTTTGCTGGGACCTGAGATGGGCTAACACCTCCTTAGTCATATCAGCATAGATGAGATCGCTAACTCCCTTATGGAACGCAATCTTATCTACGATTGAGAACTGATCCATCTTGAACTCAACCTCTAAAAATCCTTCTTCATTAATGATGGCTAGGTTAAGGGAGTTCGTTGTAAGATTCCTAGCAGTATTGAAAGAGACTTTTCTTCTTGATAGCTTCCTTAGATCCTGGGATTGTTTCTGAGTCTCTGCCTTGGATTGATATTTGAGTTGCCCATAGGTGGTCAACAATTGTTTTTCAGTCTTAAATTGCCCTTCAACATCAGATGCAAAAGAATACTTATGATAATTGAGTAGAGATTCCTCACCCCCTTTCTTCATTTATTGTGTGGTTCCTAGGGGCTTTCTCTCTGAGTGTGTAGTGGCTGGACTTACAACCAATAGTGGCTGCATGATCAAAATTTGATTTGAAAATCCCCCCCAGTAGGGTTTACTGAAACAAGCTCCTCCTCTACCATTGTCTTGAGGGAATCGGATTCAAAATTAAACTCATGCTCTAGGTTGATTACGTCCTCCTCTACGTCTATCCTAGGCTTCTTGATAGGGGTTTGTTCATCACATTCCATATCCTCCACCTCTGACTGAGACCTTCTGCTATTACCATCGCCATTTAGGGGAAAGGGAGTATATGGGACCATACCTTGCACTTCTTTAGGAGCCTGTATTTTCTCTGCAGGAGTTCAATCAAAATCACAGGCAAGAGAATTTGCCTCCTGGGACAAGTCAGGGATCATGGAGTGAATAAAGACTAACCTCTGCACTTGGACCCTCCTCTGGGAAATGATCCCCTTAGGATCATAATTCTGTGCATGAGTCAACTGAAACTTCATGGCCTTCAAAACTTTCTCCACCATTGGTAACATTGTTAGATTCTTCACAACGAAGGGCCCAAAATTAATAGGGTATTTGATCCAAGAGTCCTTCCTGTGAGCAGTAAAATGCTCCTCATCAACATAAATTCTCCGCTCGGTCAATTCTTGTGCGAATACTGAAGGAGTTAGGTAAACTGGTAGCACGAAAGGGGCATCCGAAAAACCATATACCCTGATAACTAGATACTTCTGCATCAGGAACCAATCTCCAACACACTCTTGTTGCAAGGAAACCTTCATGTCTTATGATATCCTCTTCTCTTTAGTGTTGACTAGTCTGGAGATGATGAGGAAAATTCTGTCAATGAAGAGGGTGATCTTCTGGAGAGACCAAGGCCAGTCTTTGAACACCTCTAGATCCATGTCCTCAATGGTTTGCCAACTGGAACCAACTATGATGGCAAATAGATACACATGGTATCTAAAGTGCTTATCCAAATGAAACTTCTCAAGCTAATAATTGATTTCTCCAGAAAAGAACTCATCAAACTTAATTCTTGCTTCATATTGACGCAGGTAAAGGAAAAAGCCTAGCATTACTTCAGAGACCATGACATCACTATGAAGACCTAGGATTTGGATCAAGAGGGAGATGGTTGATACGACAGGCTTTATGAACAATTCAGAGGAGAGTGGGGTGATAAGGGTCTCTGAGGGAACTGGGGTCTTCAAAATGGTCTAGAACAATTTATTCTTGGATTCTAGGTCATCTTTCTCGAACACTTGTAGAACCTCTGATTCGATGAAGGGGATCAGGGCCTGTCATTGGGATTCAAAGAGACCCAGGAAAGCCCTAATAGCTTCTAGTGTAATTTTGCAAACGACATGGGAGTGGTTATCATCTAAGATGGCATTCCCAGTGGTGGAATAATTGGAGGCTACCCTTTGGACAATATTTGGGAAATGGGCAAATTGTTCTGATGTGAACCCTATTAAGGATGTCTTTAAATTTACTAACAGTTCTGACTGGTCTCCGAAAGGTGACAACAAAGAGTGATGGGAATCACTGACATTGGAAAACCGAAAACAAGGATCATAAGCGTCGTAAATTAGATCATAGATGATCTCCTCGGATGGGTTAAGGATTTCTATAGACTAGGCCATGGAGGAATTCTCAATTGGATGAATTACAAAACACAAAAGGGTTGATAAATGATGAACAAGTACCTCGTGGTGACGGTCAACACTTGTGGAGGTTGCTGTTGTATCCAACTGACTCGTGCTTGGAGGACGTCAGATTTGTAGGGTGGTGGGAGTATTAACAGACTGTTAATGTCAAGCTGATTAGCCTTATAAACTATCGCGCTCCGTAAATGTGACCTTTGTACCTCCAATCTTTGAGCGCAATATCTAATGGGGAGGGGCCCACCATATTTCACAAAATTGTTTTTTTATCTTCATAGTTATATTAATGGGTTAAAAACTTAAATATATTGGATTTAATATAAAACCAAAATATTATGTAATTGATGTTTGGATTTGGTTATTATAAGGTGGAAGCTTGTATGGTGTAATATATGGTTTTCATGTGCTAGTGAATGCTATTTTGGAAAGCATATGGGTGTACTACATGAATATTCGTAACCGTATATTGGAAGGAAGTTGAGAGGCCAACTCTCGAGGAGCCAATTTGAGAAATTGGGTTGGTTTTATTTTCAAATGGCCAAAAAAATGCATTGGACAGATTTGAAAACAAGGTATACTTTTTATATTTGATTCTTCAATATGATATTTTACAACATATGTCTTCATTGTAAGTTGTAGTGGTTTTTTCTTACGTGATGTGCAAATTGGTTCTATGTGGGATGTCAAAGGAATATCAAGTCGAGGTTGAAGAATTCATAGAGTTTGCCAAAAGGAATTCAGAGGATAATAACACCACAAGATGCCCTTGTAAAAAATGTTGCAATGTTGCAGTATTGACGTTTGAGGAAGTACAAGACCACTTTATGATTCATGGTATAATAAGTTCATATAAAACTTGTTTTTTCCATGGAGAGAGAGTTCGTACTCGAGACTATATATTTGACAAGATCCAGAAATGCCACACAACAGAGATGCATGATTTTCCTCGAGAAATTACACATGGTGATGAACACATAGTCAGACATCAATATGATAATCATAATGATGAGTTTGCAACATTGCTTACAAATGATACCGAAGTTCTTGAGAATGACGATCATAATGAGGAAACCATGGTTGATGATCATATGGTTGAAATGGTGAATGATGCTTATCAATATTATAATGAAAATCTAGATGTGAATTGTGAAAATATCCAAGTAGAATCTATGGAAGAAAAAAATGATATCAATCAATATCTAAAGTTACTTGAAGATGCCAAGGCACCATTGTACCTAGGTTGCACTAGTTTCACTAAGCTATCAGCCACTATGAAATTGTACAACCTTAGAGTGAGAAACGGATGGTCTGATGCAAGTTTCACCCAGTTGTTGAAGTTGAAAAGAGAAATTCTTCCAACAGGAAATACACTTCCAGAATCTACATATGCTACAAAATGTTTGATTAAATCATTGGGGTTTTCCTATGAAATGATACATGCATGCCACAATGATTGCATTTTATATTGGGGAAAATATGAAAAAATAAATGAGTGCGCAACATGTGGCGAATCGAGATGGAAGGTTGATTTCCGTTTTGAAAAGGCACATACAAGTGTCCCAACCAAAGTGCTGAGGTATTTCCCTATAGTGCCGAGGTTGAAGAGAATGTACAGGTATGATTTTGAACTCTTATAATTCCATTATACCATACACCTTCATGTACTACCAACCTACTAAAAAATCATTTTCTTTAATCTACTAAGTATTGCAATGTATATATGATTCTTTATGTTTTTGTTACAACTCTACATATATTTCACAGAAAATGAGGCGGTGTCATGAGAATGCAAGTAAGGATGGAATAACGCGCCACCCAGTTGATAGCCCGCCATGGAAAATGATAGATTCTAAATGGCCTGGTTTTTCCAAGGATCCTCGCAATGTACGATTTGCAATGGCAGTGGATGGATTTAATCCTTTTGGAAACTTGAGTAGTCATCACAGTGTATGGCCAGTAATACTAGTCACATTTAACCTTCCATCATGGTTATGCATGAAAAGGATCTTTTGTTTGTTGTCATTGTTAATACCTAGTCCCAAGCAATCAGGAAATGACATAGATGTTTATTTGTAACCGTTGGTAAATTAACTAAAACTAACATGGGATGAAGGGGAAAGGACATATGCATTCAAGGTCATTCTTTAATATGAAGGCTATATTGATGTGGGTAATCCATGACTTTCCTGCTTATGGAAATATGGTTGGTTGCACGACTAAAGGGTTTTGTGCATGCCCTATATGTGGAAGGAACACAGATTCAATGTATCTCAAATGTAGTAGGAAGTGTGTGTACATGGGACATAGGAGATATCTTCCAATAAATCATAAGTATCGTTCACAAAAAGGACCATTTAATGGGAAGTCTGAGCATCTCATTGCACCTACAATTGTACAAGTGTCAGATATTTTTACAAAAACAGAAGGAAGGGAAGAGAAAGGGGAAAAGACTAAAAGTATTAAAAGAAAGAGAAATTTAAAAAAAGGTGAAAATTTGAAGACTGTCATGTGGAAGAAAAGGTCAATTCTATTCAATTTATCATATTGGGAGGTATGTGCACACATTAACTTAAGGCCTAAAATGTACAATGCTTGAAGGATTTCATTGTGTTTAATTTGAATAGATTGTTTAGTTTTCCTTTGATGTTATAATTCATTGTTTTTTATACGGTTGGATGCAGAAAATCCTAGTGCATCACATTTTAGATTTGATGCACATAGAAAAAATGTATGCGAAAGTATTTTTGGAACCCTTCTGGATATAAAAGATAAATCAAAGGATGGGAAAAATTCTCGTCATGACTTACAACAGTTGGGTATAAGGAGGTCACTTTGGCCACAACAAAAAGGAAAAAAATTATTTCTTCCACCCGCACCACACACCCTTTCAAAAAAGGAGAAAGAGATTCTTTGTGGTGTTTTGTTCACGTTAAAAGTTCTAGATGGATATAGTTCAAACCCTAGAAATCATAAATCTATGAAATAGATCAAGCTTCATAGTATGAAAGCACATGATTTCCATGTTCTCATGCAACAAATCCTTCCAGTAGCATTCCGCCATGTGCTACCAAAAGCAGTTTGAAACACTATTTGTAAGATTTGCTTCATTTATAGGCAAATTTGTGCAGAAATGGTGGATCCAACAGATCTTGATAACTTACAAGATGATGTTGTGGAAACTTTGTACTTACTTGAAAAATATTCCCCCCCTTCATTCTTTGATATAATGATACATTTGACTGTACACTTGGTGCGAGAGCTACGTTGTTGTGGACCGGTTGCATATCAATGGATGTACCATTTTGAAAGGTCATTGAAGTTTTATTAAGTGCAAATCCACATAAATTCCAACATTTTATGTGCATATAATAATAATACATTACTAGTAACTCTTTATTGATACTTTTGATTTCACTACAAATTGTGTGTTTTTTTCTAGGAACATGAAAGTTTTCAAAGTTTTTGTGAAAAATAAGAATAGGCCCGAATGTTGCATAGCTGAAAACTACATTGTGGAGAAATCCATAAACATTTTTGTTGGATATGTTGAAGGTATGGAACATATTGAAAGCATGCCTAGTAGAAATGAAGCTTGGGATGATGAAGAAGGAGAGGTTGGACAATATGGGAAGGCCTTATCTAGTGGAACTTCTATTGAATTAGATAAAACTAGTTTGTTACAAGTCCACAGATGGGTCTTCAACAACATAGATGAAATTCTACCTTGGATAGAGTAAGTAATAAGCACATCCTTTTGAAATCATTTTTTATTATAATATATCACAATATTTTCATAAATTGTTTATTGACATTACTTGAAAATAGGACGCACTTGACAGAAATTTCCAATAGTAACATCCAAGCCCAAAAAGATGAAGTCTTACTACAAAAGCTCCACAACCAACAATTTAGTGTTTGGTTAAGAAAACAAGTAATGATATCTTCTTCATATTAGATTTAATTGAACTTCATTGATTAAGACTATTATGATGTATGAAGGTGAGATTCTTTTAATATATTTTGAAATTGCACGGTTTTCTAACGACATTTAAAAATTTACAGGTGGAAGGAAAAGAAAATATTTTTGATACCCTTAAATTGTTGGCACGTGGCCCAAGGAAATATGCAACTAAGTATGATGACTATTCAATCAATGGGTGTATATTTCATGTTAAAAGAATAGAAAATGTAAGGGCCACCCAAAATAGTGGTGTGTGCATAGATGCAAAAACATTAATGAGATCAAGTGCAAAGGATAAAAACCATATACATCAAACGACAACATATTATGGAGTGATTCCAGAAATAATTTTATTGGACTACTATTTGGTGTAGTATCCATTGTTCAAATGTTATTAGATAGATGTACACAAGAAGAATGGAATGAAAGTTGATGAAATTGGTTTCACCATGGTGAATCTGAAGAGATGCTTGAGTAAGGACAAAGTGCAAGATGATCCATTTATTCTAGAATCACAAGCAAAACAAGTATTTTATGTACATGATTTGACAGAGAATGACTAGTGCGTAGTTTTGACATGCCGTCCAAAAGGAAATAGATATGAATTGGAGTATGCAGATTTATCAAGTGTTGTAGATTTTGAAGGGACAAAATGCAAAGAGGATGAAGCTATAGGTGATGGTGGCATGGATTATGTTCGACAAGTTTGTGAAGGCACATGGTTGGATGTTGTTCAGTAAGTAGCATGCATGATTTGTTTATCAGTTCTCATTTAAGTTGTATCTGTGAAAATTTATATCTTAGATTATTACTTGGATTTACCTTTCATGCATATTTTTCTTGTTCTGCTATTGTTTATGTAAGGATCTTATCTGTTTTATTTTGTTATGTAACTTTCAATTATTTTTACAGTAGATAGATTGGGTGTGGGGAATTTAGAGTGATGTGAGAGGGGGGGGAGGGGCCATATGAGATTCAACCTTCATGTGGTTGGCCCTGTTTAGTAGAGAATAAGATATTCTTGAAACCAAGAGAAGCTCATTCAAGTATTTTCATTTCGTTTTTTTAGAATTTCATATATGTTATGCCTTTTTTTACATAATTATGAATTGCTTATATGAACATACCATTTTGTCATGATATATGCAGGTCTTCACAATGGAAAGGAATATAATGACAATTTTTATCGTTCTCTATTGCATGTTTGTAAGTTATCACCATAACGAATTCGTTAATTAGATATCTTATTGTTGTTTCATTGATTATAACGTGTTGATTTCTTCATTTTAAGTATAGTTGTACTTGTCTATTTTATGAATTGATTTTATTGCACATTTGTTGAAGGAAAAAATTTGATTGCAGGATAGCTATTGACCATGGGCAGGTAATGTAATGAACAATATTGAAAGTATTTGATTAAAACAAATTTAATTACCGCATATTTGTTACAACCATAAGTATACTCGATTGATGGTGTAACAGCTAATTTGTGTAAAGCATAGAGGACGCCAAGATCATCTGACATTATTGGCATCAGATTGATCCTTATTATCAATACAATTTCAATATTCTTTGGGAGTATCACCTATAGGTTTCCTTTTAGGAATTGGGAGTATCACCTATAGGTCTCCTGAAGCTGCCCTGCACACTATTAAAGAATTTTACGTAATGTAGTTAGCAATCCTATTGACTACTTTTTAGTTGTTTGTGGCCATTGGTGGTAGATGCTTTTTCTTTTAAGACTTGAATATCAAACTTTATATGAATTGTATCCATTTTTTTTGCTGAAAGGTGAGAAATTGAAGCACTTGTAGAATATTTCAAAATTTCTCCACTTTTTTTTTTGTAAATAAAAGGATTGTATTACTGCATAGTCACTTAATTACATTCTGAATAACAAATCCAGAAACCACCTACCCAGTTCTGACAAGCTATACATTCATCCCAAAATAGAACTACCCATCCTGAAACAAAACAACCGGATTGTTTATGGTGTGCCCCATCCCGATTACATACATAAGCTGCCCATAAAGCAAATCACTACAGGAACCACTAACATACGACTGAACAAGACATAACAACTAATTTGTGTGAAATATTTCTGTAAAGCATAGACGATGCCAAGATCATATGACGTTATTGGCATCAGAGCTGAACTTTGAGGTATAGATCATTATTATCAATACAATTTCAATATTATTTGGGAGTATCACCTATAGGTTTCCTTTTAGGCATTGGGAGTATCACCTATAGGTCTCCTGAAGCTTCCCTAACCACTATTAAAGAATTTTACATAATGTAGTTAGCAATCCCATTGACTACTTTTTAGTTGTTTGTGGCCATTGGTGGTAAATGCCTTTTATTTTAAGACATTAATATCAAACTTTATATGAATTGTATCCATCCTTTTTGCTGATAGGTAAGAAATTGAAGCACTTGTAGAATATTTAAAAATTTCTCCACTTTTTTTTGTAAATAAAAGGATTATATTACTGCATAGTCACTTAATTACATTTTGAATAACAGAGTCAGAAACTACCTACACAGTTCTGAAAAGCTTTACATTTGTCTCAAAACAGAACCACCCATCTAAAAAAAAAACAACCAAATTGTTCATGGCGTGCCCCATCCCGATTACATACATAAGCTTCCCATAAATAAAATCACTACAGGAACCACTAACAAACGAATGAACAAGATATAACAAAACAACCATATTTTTCATGGCATGCCCCATCCCGATTACATACATAAGCTTCCTATAAATCCTATCACTATTGGAACCACTAACAATAAAGTGAATAAGAAATAAAAGAGCATAAACACAGGGGCCTCAAACCCGACCCTTGGAAGACACTCTAGGTGATGAGCATTTGGTCTGCTTCATCTTCCCGGAGGGCTCCCTGGAAGTCATGTCGATTGACTTGGCCCCTTTCTGTTCCATCGAATTGCTCGTCCCTCATCCCTCCGACCTCTTCCCGCTCCATCCTCAGGTGGTAGAATTCAATCCCCATATTTGTGGCCATGATGTGTATCTTTTTGTGCATGAGGCGGAAATTGACGTTGTGCTCTTTCGAAACTCCGACTGGTTCTTCATCCCCTTCCCGTTTTGCAGCAGTGCTAAGCGAAGAGTGTGCTATCAGGTTCAGGTTAACCCAATAGAGCATAAGAAATCTGTCATAGGCCGCAATCCTCCCAGATGTATTACCAGGGTCCACCACCCAAACTTCAACCTCACGGCGCAGCTCCTTGCTGGGCATGGACTTAGCTTCCTCCCATAAAAGGTCTGCAACTGATTCAATTTCGTTGCGGGTCGCTAGAGGAACAAATTCTTTGAAGAAGTCAGCATCCTCCTGCGCTTGTATCTGGGCTCTAGTCACACGACCCTTCTCTCCCTTCTGCTCCTCACTACCCTTTCCCTTGTCACGATTTTCAGCCAAGGATTCCCCCAACCCCAAGATTCCCCTCTAAGAGAATTTGGAAGCCATGGAAAAAAACTAGAAGATAGACTCTTCACCAAGCACCAAGGCTTTGGAGCGGAAAAACACAGTCACAATCCCTTTTGACTAGGAGGGAATGCAAAGACACAAAAGAGGCTGTAATACTCCATAGAGGTCATTGAGCAGAGGGCAGAGCTACCTCAGAATATAAGGGTGGATGCCACCTCACCATCATGACGGTTACGTACTCGACCTTCGTTATCCTGGCTTCACCATCATCCCCTCCCGTACCAGGGAACGAGATTGGCATCCTCTGAGCTTTAAAGACCATATCTATCATGTGCTGTGAATCTCCCTTCTTAATCCCTTTGGGCCGAAAACCGTACTTCCCACCACATTGGAAATCTAGGCCCGAGGGAGCTCATACTTCCCACCACGTGCTCATGTGTGTCTAGGATCCTGATCTTGATTGATCTGAGGTGGGGATACCACCTATCGAGAACCGTCATGATTGTGGGCAACCAACTGTCAACAACGAGGAGCCCACTCCTTATCCCTAAAATTGTCCAACACACCACTCCTTCGGGCCCTACCTCCCTCCACCCCAACATTGGTCAGCAGGTCGAACACTTGGTTGGCCTCTTAGTGGGTGTGGCTAAAATATACAACTGTATGCCTAGTTATGAGGACACGAAAGGAGTCGAGTCTACTTTCTGACCTCCAGCTAAACGACGTTATCTCCATCGTTCTATCACTTCGAAGCCTCTTAGCCATATGGATCAGGATGTTGGAATTGCTTTCTATGATCACAGGAAGCCACCCCTCCTGGATCGAAATCCTAAAACCCTTGAGCAAGCCCTCCATCTCAGCTGAGTTGTTGGTATCTTCTCCAATGGAACCAAAAAAGAGTTTCAGGATTTGCCTCGAGGAGTCCCTGCAGACCCCTCTGTAGCTTGCAGGCCCCGGGTTAGATTTGGAACCCCCATCAAAGTTTATCTTGGAAATGTCTCCACTTTATGTACAATGCTCATATTAATTACACACACAAATGATGAAATTGGATGCCGTGCATATGCTTAGGTTAACTTACATTAGTTTCATGTTGGACCTAATATTTCATTCATGGATTGGTGATGTTTGTGAAACATTTTTCTATATGAAGGCCCAAGTTGTAGTAGCTTTGATTCCAAGAAAACTAGAATTACATTTTTTGGTTGCAGGGAGCACTTGCTAATTTATCCGAAGGATCATCCTATGTTGTTAGGGTCTACCCAACATTGTTTACCTTGGAGTTATTTACTCGTAAAGAGATTTCACAGTATTCAGTTTTGAATTGCTCCAAAGTCTAGGATTCTTTGCAAACATCTCTAAAAACCTTGTTGCAATTCTTCTTCATCCAAGTTCATCCCAAGAAATATGATCTTATTTGTTCTTTTCTCATTCAAATCCATATGCTTTGTCAGGAGAGCTAGGTGTGCATGTGTTGCAGAGGCTGAAACTGCTTTAGTGGAGCCAGTGGAAACTGGTGTGATTGGATAGGATGATGTATACAAGATTTTTGTAGATGAAATTTCTTATACTAAATACTTCGATAATGATAAGAAGTTAGTTAAGGGAGATGGGGAATTTTTCAAAGTAGACACATTGATCCAAAAAGAAGCAACATAAACAGGAGGTAGTAAGAAACATGTGGTATCTTCATATTCATATGAAGTCTTTATAAGGTTTTCTTCAGAACCTACTAAATGGGTAGAGGAGAAGCAGATGGATCCATGGTTTGAAGATTCAATGTTGATGGCAGGCTCCCTTAGTAACAGTATTTGTATGGGATGCTACATAATTTAGCCATGTTCTAATTTAGTAGGACCTCTAAACTTAACCAACCCTCCCAAATGTCCCACAGGCGCTTCAACAAAGGCGGACTTCAAACTGTCGGTGAACTAGATTACACAAAGATTTCGCGCCCAGCTTCTGCAATTAACCCGCTTGCTAGTTCATCGACGAAATGGACTAACAACCGTCAAATCTAGATTGACGATGGACTTAAATTTTTATAGGGTGTATTTTATAAACTATCGCGCCCATCAAGAATTTCTTCTATCGCGCTAGTTCACCCAACAAAATAGTTCTTCGTCGTTGATCTACAACAAGATCATTCTTAACCGTTGATCTTCTTCATCCTTGCAATGATTAATTTCCAACTTTGCAACCGATTTGCCTTTAAATTTCTCGCTATTTAGTCAGCGAAATTCCTCTTTAGTTGTTGATCAACTCACCTCTTGATCACCATCGTCGACTTATTACCTCATCAACCAATCTCTCCTACGACGTGGGTCTGCCTTGCAATGCACAGCTAAAAGTGACTTACCATGTGTAAATCATTCCTTCATCCTCTGCACACGAAATCAATAAATTCTACCTGCAATCATTGTCAATACTCAAGACATTTCTTCATTCAACTAACCATACAGTCAATGTGGTCACAAGATATGATTCAAATGGGAAATTTCTGCAAAACTCAATCATTAAACTCAATTAAGCCAAAAATACAGGCATACAATCTTATTTCACAATGGCCCTTTATTTGAACCTAAATACAATGGACCAATCATTATAAATAGAGACCTCTCTCTCTCTCTCTCTCTTTGTAAGCTCCAAGACTCTAAACTTTGAGCTTGTTCCTTGAGCTAACTAAGCTCCAATAAGCTGCCTAAAAGCTTCTGCGAGCTAACAAGCTCTGTAAGCTAAAGCTAAGCTATCCATATAAATGACTCAACTAGATTAAATAAAACTCTTACTTTGTTTTCCAGATCCTTCAAAGAAGGAACAAAGTCCTTATTCGACTCTACTATCCTCTATGACTTACTATGCTTGATATCTGTTATTTTCTAGTATGGTAAACAAGCAGCTCATTTTATTTTTGCCTACTGTGGTTTTTTAAATTTTGGAAAATTATTGATGAAAACTGTCAAGGATTAGAGTGAAGAAGGAATATCTTGCATGTGGATCATTTATGCATTCAGAGTGACTTATGAGAATCCTATACATTGGGTATTTTTCCTTGCATTAATATTTGGTAAGCATTAACATTTTGTTGAAATCATGGTTGTGTAATAGTTAATTTATTGACCACCTTACAAATTGTGGTGATATCATATGATATTTGTATAAGATGTATTTTATAATTATATAAATGATATCTGAAAGGATATTTCTACTATTTATTTGTGCTACATATTTTAGAATGGGAAACCTATTCACTTTGATTTTGACTTTGGGTGCAGAGCAAAATTAATGGATTATGCTCTTGCCTCTGGAAAAATCTACGAGGGAGAAGGGTTTAAATACATTAAAGAGTGCTTTGAAAATGGCACACTTCATCTCATTGGCCTTTTGAGTGATGGTGGTGTTCATTTGCCATTAGATCAGTTGCATGCATTCTATATCTATAAATGCATTATTATGAGTTGCTTATCTTAGAGAAGATTATAGATTTATACGTGCTATGCAATTTTTAATTTTTGTATTTCTCCATCTCGTAGTTGAATGCTATTTATATCACTGTACTGGATTGAGTTGGGTCTAACTATGTTATAATTGTATAACCCATTGATCTACTGACATAAATTTTAAGAGAAGGATACTCTTACATGGATCCATCAAGCAACCATTAGAAAAGGTGCTCGTTCTTATCCATGAATACTTGAAATTCTAGTTAGATGTTCACTTCATGAGTATGTGTATGAACTTGAATGCCAACTTTGTCCTGCAAAACGTTTCTATATTACTATTTTCTTTATTGAATCAATGTTGCATATGAAACCTTTCGAGTTTATCCAACTTTAATAAG
Source organism: Pseudotsuga menziesii (assembly GCA_001517045.1). Taxonomy (NCBI): domain Eukaryota; kingdom Viridiplantae; phylum Streptophyta; class Pinopsida; order Pinales; family Pinaceae; genus Pseudotsuga; species Pseudotsuga menziesii. The sequence goes on from LPNX010379189.1 coordinate 270,703, forward strand.
GTCAAAGCCATTCAGACTACTTTCTTAGGCCACTCGAGTCAGAAATAATGTTGGGATTATTAGTCTTCGCTTAGAAGTACAATGATGCAATCTTGGTGTTAATATTACCCCTTTCCCCAATTATTAAAGGGTTCTAGATCAATGGTAGAGCGCCTTCTTTACAAGCAAGAGGTTGAAGGTTCGATTCCTTCATGCCCTAATGATATTGCAATATTGATGTTTTGAATAAAATATATTTTATTATGATTTAGGATGGCTACGAGGGGGGTTCTAAATTGACTTCATATGTCACTACGAGGGGGGTTCATAACTGCCCCCAAAGGTTTGTAAAAAGTTTTAGGGGGGGTTTCGAACCCCCCTCTATAGGTACCTACGAGGGGGGTTTAAAACCGTCCCCAAAGTTTTGTAATAATGAATTTTCAAGGCGGTTCTGAACCGCCCTTGTAGGTACCTACGAGGGGGGTTTATATCTGCCCTTAAAAGTGACTTTTGGGGGGGTTTCAAACCACCCCCAAAAGTGACCACCCCCAAAAGTGACTTTTGGGGAGGGGGTGTTTAAAACCACCACCAAAAGTGACTTTTTTTTTTTGTGGGCGGGGGGGGGGGGGGGG
>LPNX010379189.1:271511-295698 GCA_001517045.1 Pseudotsuga menziesii
AAAAGTGACTTTTGGAGGCAAAAGACAACCACCCCTAAATGTCAAATTTGTTGTAGTGCTAATGTTCTATGAAACAACATAGTGTAGTGCCCTGATTTAGAATATGAATGAAACATCACAGTAGAAGTAACAGCAATGACAGGAACAATGGTTTCCACAAACTGTGCCTCAAACTGTGTCATCCTTTTTAGCATATGGATACTATTCCTCAACCCTGTCACCCTTTTTAGCATCCGGATATTGTAGATATTATCCGTCACTATCTGGACCCTCGACAATAAGGACATCAATTCCAATTGGCTCAACGCCTTCTCGTTGAAGGCATCATTCAGACTTCTTAAGCAATGACACCAATATGGCCTTCTCCATTTCATATTGCACCACCTCTGTAGAGGAAATTGCAGCAAACCTAAACCCAAGATTACATTATTTTGTAATCTAGCTAACGGATTATATTATATTAAAATGTACACAATATACAAAATTATGCTACTGCTGGCTTTCCACTAGGGAAAACAGTAGCATTCCAGAAATATAAGATTGTCTTTGATCTCTGTGGATTGTAACTGTACTAAAGTAAAATAGTAAGATGACTAGATTTACTATAACTAAACATAGGATAACAAGAAATTGCAGAGAAACAGAATGGGTACAGGGCAACCAACTAACGCTATTTATCCTCAAAATCTAGGTTGATTAGCTTGTCGAGACATGAGCCATTTTCATCCTTAGCGAGGTTGACTTCAACACCCCATATTTATCTAGCTAGAGTATCTTGTTTGTGTTCCATCAACTGAAACTGAGTTTGGATGCCTGCCATTTTCCTTTGAATCTTCATGCTTTCAAAATTTTGAGTGTAGGCCTCAACACCATGCATAGCTTCCTGCAACACACGAGGTTGTTTTCCCTTGCTGTGTCTAGACACATGTACAACAATGCCTCAGTTGGAGATGATTTGAGGCACGCATTCTCCTTGAGATCTATGCCTTAACTACTAGGTTTCTTGCACTTCATTAGGAGGAACAGTTCTTACCCCCAAAAATTATATTCCCTGTTTTCGTTCCATTACAATTTCTTGTGTATGGAAACATAGATAATAACCTTTGGGGGAACATTGATGGAAGGCGGCTAGATTCAGGGCCCTAGACTTGCCTATCTTCCTGCTCTACTTGGTTCTTGTATGCATCTAACTTGTTGTTGGGAAGGGATCTCTTTCTTTGTTTTTAAGAGTTTTGAGCCCATGGTCTAGGAATTTTTTGAAAAACAGTAATCTTTACAGAAGTTAGACAATGTTAAGCCTTTTGAGAAATCATGAAAATTCTGCATGAGTGAAATGAAAACTACGAGTTATCAAATTCATGTGTTTTTGTACTAGTCAAATGCCGAGGCTACTCTTTTGACTCCATGCTGATGCACACTTTTCAACATATATTGTCCATGGAAAAATGTCTTAAAAATAAATTTGTTTTTTCAACTAAAATGATCAGAAACCACACCCGACAGATAGCTTAAAAGGATGTATTATAAATCATGTTTGAAATGAACCAGCCATGCAGAGCACCGTGTACACTATATATTTGCATATTGATCTTCACTTTTTGACCAGTTCAAGCATTCTGCAAATAGATAATACGATAGGGAAATTGGAATCAAGAGCTCTTTGTATTTGTATTTGGGTACTAAGTCAGATTGTTACCAACTGTAGATAACCCAGTTGTCAGAGAATTATTTAATCTGTAAATAATAATTGGAATTAATACAATTGTTAGAAGGGTTTCTTCTTAATGGAATAATTAACAGGATGCAGTGTGAAGTAACTTTAAAATTTATTTTAAACAATGCCATGTGCAAATGGGTTAGTTTGGATAACTAACTTCATTTGGTTGCATGCAAATTTATAGAGTTGGAATAAAATTTAAAAAGTTATATCTAATGGTAAAACCGTAACATAATAGCATGCAATGTGATGCAAGTTTAAATTTCATCTTAAAATGCCTCCTAAAAGTGGCCTTTCGACGTGGTATATGTATTGGGATTTTTTTTATCTTTATCAGTTGTATTCAATTGAAAACAAAGAGACATGAAATTAATAAGTGTCGTTCTAACTTCTAATTTGTTATTTAACAGATGATGATGAGAAATCTTTGGTTGTGAGGATGATTGAACTAGCAGTTGAGTTTTGCATCTGTTATCTAGAGAAATACGCATTGAGTTGGCCAACTCTAGATGAACAGGTTTGTTGCTTTTAACTTAATTTATAGATTCTATAATTATCTGGTATAATATGCCTTCTCTCCTCTTTGGAGTGTTCCTTTTTCAGTACATAGAATTGGAAAAAGTCGATCTCATTTATCTTGAGTCCAAGTTTAATAATGACTTAGATATGTAATAAATCTCACATTAATATTAAGTGACCATTATAGACTTATAATTGTGAAAGGAATATATCCTATGGGAAACAATAATTTGTTGCCTTATTTCTATGCTATTCAGTTGGATAATTGGAGATGAGAATGCTTTTAATATTTTTTATTTATTGCATGGACTTTGATCTTTATTAGGTCAATTTTCTAGGTTATGTAATCATTATTTGCATAATCTTGGAATTTCTATTAACTGCAATATCACGATTGACAAAAAGTTTGGTCAGCTTATATTTTTAGGCGCTTTTCCTTTTCTTAGGTCAAATGATGAAATTCATATAGGCTTGTTGGCTGTGATAGGCAGACCCGGGTTTACTATACTCAACCAACAACACCCCTAGCTCACTGGCCCTTTCGACGACAGACCGCAAAGTGGCCTAAAGTCTCACCCGAAGTGATTCTAATGGGTTGGCCAAGGACTCAAGCGTCTTGGACCAGGTTCTGCTGCAATCCTTCTTGTGATTCACAGCTCTTCTAGCTGCGAGGTCTCTTTCTCTGCGCGTCGCGCGACCTTCTGCTCGCGTCGCGCGATCTCCTCGTCTCGCAACTCTTCTAGCCGCGATATATTCCCTTATACCGTCGTGTGGTCCCTTTCTACATCGTGCACTTTCCTTGACTCGCGATATCTCCGGCCTTATCGCATCGCTGCGCACCGTGCAACAAGCAGCTCCTGCCCAATGCTAAGTCCTCAACCTATGGTATCGCGCACCGTAGCTCCTCTGCCGATGCGGTATCACCTCTCTATGATATCCTACCTCTGCGGTTTAGCGCGCTTAGCGTTGCTCGTGTCGACGTGCAAGACTTAACATACAAGGATATTCAATACTACGACTAGTGACTGTTTCACGCAAAGCATAAATGAACCACATACAACATGCCAAAGACTTTGAATTATGTTTATCCTTCTATGTTACTGTGAACTGATTAACACCTTCATTCATTAAACTGTAAACAAAGTCCACGAAATGACTGAGAAATGCATAAGTAAACATAACACATAAACCAATCACTTAACACTTGATTTTAGCGTGGTTCACCTCCAGGATGGAAGTTACGTCCACAGAACTGTGTTTTTATTATAGCTCGGGGGAAGGTAAAACACAGTTCTGCTGCACCGCATATGCAGCTCAAGATCTTCTCTCTTAGATCTCTTTTCTTCTCTATATTGCTCTCCTACAATATACTCTTCCCTCTCTGTCGATCCCTGTGGATCATTACATGCATACTCTATAAGCCAGCTAATGGTTATAGTAAGATTGCTACCGCTAATAACAGAACCAGAGCTCGACTCTATTACAATACAAGATAACTGTGACTAACAGACTCAATGGCTAACTATATGTTATCCGACTAGCTGGATGGCCTAAAATGCCCAAAATTCCAACCTTTTACAATAAAAAATATATCCCTTTATAGGCAGCCCGAGGGTCTTGCCATTACAACACTGTGGGCCTGTCCCAACAGTAACCCAAACCCTAACTAGTGACAGTCAGCCATATCTGTACTTGAGGTAGCCGCTTTCCGTCACACCACAGCTCTCTGCAGTCTTCCATGCTTCCCGGCACTGATCATGGGTACTGTGCACCGCTTCACTTTTCTGTCCTTTTCCTTCAATGCTTCAGCCTCGTTGCTCCTTCTCCTTTATGAGGGTCGCTGAGCCCTCCTGTCTTCCACCGCTGCCTTCAATGCAGTGGGTGAGCTCTCTCTTCTCGGACGCTCAGGTACCGTTGCCTTTCTTGACTTCTCTATCTTAAAAGTCATGGTTTCCGGATCTGCTCTGCAGCTGGAAACGTGCTACGGCGTCGTAGCTCTGTCTTATCTTTTTTCCACCAAAACTTATCTCTCTGCTAAACTAGCAGCTTCTTCTGTAGCTGCGGGACCCTGCTCCAACAGTCCCCTAACACTTACTTGTGGCTCGTCCTCGAGCCACTTCCAGCGGGCTTCTCCCGCTGTAACTTTTCCTTGGCTTCCTGCGAAGTCCTCTGCAACCTATCTCGAAGTCCAGTGATTTACTTCTGCATCACTTCGACACGCCCTTTGTAGTTTCTGTAACTTGGTTCGCGGGGCTCTCTTATCCTTCCTGCCCGATGTCATGGTCTCGCTCTCGTCGCTCCTGAAACCTTTTAAGAGCCTTCTAGTGTTTGAAAGGTTTTCCACAGATATCCTTTCTTCTTTATCTGGGTTAGAACTTTTATCACAAGGAAAATCTGTATCTTCCAGCCTTCTCAAACATTTCCTTCAGTCTGGAGCCTTGTATATGAAAGAGATACAAACCATGAATTCCGTTCCGAGAACAAGCCTTTGTCTGCATTCTGGAATTCTACCGACTGCTGGGTTTGCTGTCTTCTTCCACTTTTCTTCTCTTCGAGGTGCTCCAGGTACACATGCTGCCTCTGATCCTCAGATTTTCATTTCATTGCCTCCACAATCTCTTGTGCTTCTCTTAGCTGATTAGATAGGTCGGCGACCTTCTCCCGTTGCTTTCTTTTTCTCATTTTTACTTTCTGCCTGGCGGGAGATTTCTTCTCATCATTCTTCCGCTCTGCTTTCTTATCTTCAGTGGTCGGCTCAACGTTCTTCTTCTCGTTAGCAGAGACTTTGGTGACAACTTCTACTTCTGGCACTTGATTCTTCATCCTTAGCGGCTGTCTGACTTGTGTTGTACTTAATTTCACAACCCTGGGCGGTGTCGTCATGGTGGACCTACGGCCACCAGGGTTGAAGCGTCTCGGCATGTCTTCTAGAGGTTCGTCCTCGAACAGAACCGTCTTAGTACAAAACGGCGGATGTGCAATGGTTGCAACTTCTGAAAATCACAGCACTCTTGTAACAAACTTATCTCTTCACAGGGAATTCTTAACAATACACTCTACAGCTCTCGGTTTTTCTGCAAACGTAACCGTCCCAATTGAATACTTTCTGCTTTTATGCCCAATACGATAATCCCGGACGCAACGGTCATCTAGACTAAACCCGTCGGTCGTCATCAATGCCTGGACAAGACCACACCCGTCATCCGATCCTTAATAAATGAGGAAATACGATCGAATTCCCCTCGAAACATGTGTGTACAGGCGCCGGTCTCGTCGGAGATTTGCCAAATCTGGAAAAATTTATTATACTGCTGCCAAATCTACGGTAAGATATACCGGTCATTACCTCATTAACTACCTGTCAGATGGTGACTTGACTGGCCCTCTGTCGGTTGCAAAACTGAGTACGTGGCACGGGGAAACATCGCACTGCCGCGATGCGACTCCGCATCACCTGCGTAAAACAATACTACTTTTTTTTTTCTCTTTAAAATGAACCGACCTGATGCGATTCCTCATACTTAGAATAATACCTGCCGGTGTAGACTAGTTCCCCGTGCGATGCCTCCTTTCAACTACACTGGACATCTGCACCACCATAAACTGGCTAAGTAGGGCTGAGAGGCAGGGTGGCTATCACTATAGAGCTTAAGCCTACTGCCATTAATCCATGTGGGAAGAAGCTCCCCATTCAGCTGGCTGAGCTGAACGGCACCTCCCTCTGTGACTTGCTGTATCTGATATGGCCCCAGCCAATGCGTGTTGAACTTTCCTGGAAATTTAATGAATTTGCTGTCATAGAGGAGCACTAGGTCTCCGATCTGGAAAGTCTTACTCTTAATGTGTCTGTCGTGCCAAGATTTTTCTCGTGCCTTCTGCACTTTCTGATGGAATCCGACGATGAATCTGTTTTCTTCTAAGGCAAGCAGCTGTGCTAGCCTTTCCTCCACTGTGTCTGTATCAGTCATCCCGGTCATCTGAGCGATTCTTAAACTGGGAAGAATATACTCCATAGGCATAACAGCCTCCTGTCCATACACCAAGTTGAAAGGTGTGTGTCCCGTAAGTTTCTTGCATGTGGTCCTGTATGCCCATAATACAACGTTAACTCTGAGGTCCCAATCATTCCTTTGGCTATTGCAGATCTTAGTAAGAGCATTTTCTAAAATCTTATTAAAGGCCTCCACCGTACCATTAGCCTGGGGGTGGTAGGGAGTTCTCTTATGGTGCTGAATCTGGAATTATTCTGTCAACGCCTCAATGGTGCTGTTCAAGAAATGTGTACCTTGATCACTCATCAAAATTACTGGGCATCCAAATCTACTGATGATGTTCTAAAAAATGAACTGTGCGGCTGTAGCAGCATCACAATTTCTTACTGCTTTGGCCTTTGCCCATCTGGTGAGGTACTCTATTCCAGTGATAATATATCTCGCACCAGTGCACTTTCCTGGTGGGTTGATAGGACCCACAAAATCTATAGCCCATTTGTCAAATGCGCGCAGCGTGACCTGCGGTCGCAGCGGCATTTCATCGTGTCGGGAGGGTTTTCCTACCCTTTGGCAGATATCGCGGCATCTGCAAAAGTCCATGGTGTCTTTATGCAACGTAGGCCACCATAATCCTGCCTCCAGGATTTTTTGCGCAGTCGGCTTTCCTGCGAAATGACCTCCTGCGGTTCCTGAATGTGCCTCTCTGATAATAACGTATTTTTCATGCGGCATCACACATCTGCGCAGAACTTCATCCGGCCCTAACTTGTATAGGTGTCCTGCGATGAGGGTGAAGTCTACTGTTTTAACAACCAACTGCTTCTTTTGCTGCTTAGTAAACTCATCAGGTGCTACTCCTATAGTGAGAAATTGAATAATATCGGCATAGTACTCGTCTGCGATCTGGATAGAAAACAATGGCGCATCTGGCAGATTGTCGTCTAGGTTACTTGGCTCTTCTCCTGAGTCTATCCGCGACAAATGATCAGGTCCGGCATTCAGTCTACCTGGTTTCACAATGATTTCAAAATCATACTCCTGAAAGAGGAGTAACCATCTGCAGATTCTCCCCCCTAACACTGGCTTATTGACCAGATACTTCAAGGCAGAATGGTCATTGAACATCTTAAACGAGGCACCCAATAGGTAGTGCCTGAACTTCTGGAGTGTGTACACCATAGCTAGGCCTTCTCTTTCTGTTGTGGTGTAGTTCTTTTCTGCCGTCAAGAGCTTTCTACTAGAGTATGCGATGGGATGGTCAATATCTCCTTCTCCTGGTTGTGTTAAAACAATCCCTAGTGCAATGCCAGATGCATCCACATGTACATGAAATGGCTTAGTCCAGTCGGGAAATACTAGGATGGGTGCTGTAACCATCTTCTCTTTAAGTGTGTCTAAACTCTGCCGACATTCCTCATTCCATAGGAATTTTACATCTTTCTTTAGCAATTTCTCCATTGGTGCTGTAATCTTTGCGTAGCCCTTGATGAACTTTCTGTAGTACCCGGTATGACCAAGTACTGTCCTCAGTTGCTTGACTGAGTTGGGTGCTGGAAGATTTACAATGATGGCAATCTTCGCGGGATCTACCATCAAGCCTTGTCTGCAAACAATGTGACCCAACAAAATACCAAATGGTGCACAAAATATACATTTCTTCAAGTTTAGAGAAATCTGGTATTGCCTACATTTCTCTAACATCAGTCTTAAGTCTCCTATATGCTTGTCGATTAGTCCAAATACAGTCCAATCATCAAAATATACTTCTAAGAATTTATGGATGTATTCTTTAAATACAGCAACTACTACTCTAGAAAATATAGCTGGTGCATTCTTAAGACCAAAGGGCATTATCGTTTACTGGAACGAGCCCCATTCTGTTGCAAAGGTGGTCTTGGATCGATCTTCTGGATGTATTCTGATCTGATGGTAGCCTGAAAAGCCATCAGTGAAGGAGTAGACCTCCTATCCTACCACATTGTCTAATACCTCATCAATGAATGATGTCGAAAATGGATCGTGAAGCGATGCATCGTTGAGCTTGCGCAGATCGACACAGATCCTGATGTCCCCTTTTGTTTTCTTCTATTGCACGACCATGGGGCTAACCCATTCGCTTTCTTCCACTGGTTCAATGATGCCTACTACTAGCATCTTATCAATCTCATCCTTAACTTTTTCTTTGTAGCGTGGATTCAATCTATATGGGCGCTGCTTGACTGGTCTCGCATCCTCCTTCAATGGTATCCTCATAACTCCTAGGTCTCCAACTATTCCCTTCATCTCTGTGAACTTGGTGGGAAACAGGTCCTGATAGTCATGTAACAAATCTGCAATCTGTCCAACTATTTCATCGTTCCAATAGTCTCCAATAGAGGAAAACTTAGGTTCTGCGTCTGTGCCAATATTGATCTTTTTAATCTTGATGGGTTCGGTGATTGCTGGAATCTCTAACTGTGGTCCCCCAACATCGCGAGTCCCTTCTGACTCCAGAATGTTGGTGTTGCGAGGATCCTCATCCTCATCCTTATCTTCATTGTCTGGCTTTGCTGCGAAATTATAGCACTCAAGGGCGGCTTGCAACTGGATGGCCCACTCAGGTTGAGCCTGCACTGAGATGGTACAGTCCTCAAATATCTTGATATTGATTATGTCTAGGGCCTGAGCAACACTTGGATGTTCTGATTCAAACACGAATGTGAGTAGGAAACTGTCTGTCATAAGTGACCATGTGGTCGTCCCCTTTCACAATTCGGTCTCTGTGTACCAGTTCCTTGGAACTGTGTCCAATGTGTGAATGAATCTGTGAACCCATTCATCCTCGGGAATGTCCGACCAGTTCTGTTCGCATGTCTGAATGTGTGCCCTGGGATCAGTTTCTCCTGTGCACTTCTGCTGGACATACTCTTTGTCGACAGAAAATCTGATCGCAATCAATCTTTTAATATCATCCCATGATGCGATATTCTCTTTATGCGCATACCACCATCTTGCAGGTGTGGCTCGTACTGCAAGGTCCATAGCTGCGATCCTCTGCTCGTAAGGAATCTGTTGTTCAAACTGCTCAAGGAAGTCCTGGATATCTGTCAGACCATGATATGATGGAATCTCAGTGATCTCTGTGCCAATCCATCGCAGTGAGTTACTCATAAACGCACATCTACGCGCTGAGACTTCGTAAAGTCTGTTCTGCCAGTTCTCTAGACCAACATCGAAATCCGATGCGCATGAGCTGTCGCATCGCCAACTAATGTTCCCTTCTGCGGTTGGATTGATGTAGTCATTCTGGTTCGTAGTCATCTGGTAGAGACTATCCATGTTATGTGCCTCCTCCTCTGCTCGGATAGGTTCAATGTATCTAGGACCCTGGTGAGGATCCAACGACGCGATGACCCGGATCTGCGCATCCTCAAAGGTCATTTGTCTTCTCTTTAGGTCAATGACAGCCTTGCTACCGATCGCCCAATCGATACTTAATAATGCTGGATACGGTCGACTGTCGCCAATGATTTCTATAACCTCGAAGTCCGCAAAACTGCGAACTCCGTCAATGTCAACTGGCACCTGCGGTAGTCGACCCAATGGTGATACTCGATGCTGATTAGCTAATCTCAGGTGGATAGGCGATCTGACTAACTGAGGGCTACCCATCTGTTCCCATGTCTACTTAGTTAGAACATTCACCTCTAATCCTAGATCTAAGACGACTTCGTCCATTTCAAACTCTCCAATCTGTGCTGTGAGCTTCATCTCTCTTCCGGTCCTTGTATGTCCTGTAATATTATGAACAGCGCGGTGTGCACTGCCCAAGAGAGAAGGTTGCTGACACTAATCTATGATGCGCTGTAGCTCACCGATAGCTTTTTCATTTCTCACGAGTTTCAAGCAACTGCGCAAGAAGTATTGTACACTTCCTGTCGATTCATCCTCGTCGCATCTTCCCGATGTGGTAGCCTGCGGTATCTGTTCAGGGCTATCGCCACAAAGTGCTTGCTGCAGTACGCCCCTAGACGGCGGTACCTGCGATCCTGATTGCGTAGGTTCATCAAAGGAAGCCTTGGCTTCGTGAAATGTCTCTTTATTCTTCTGTAGGTCAAGTGCTGTTGCTTTACTAGGAGCTCTGCGCACCCACTCCTGCCCTATGTTCTTTTCGGTCTCCTGCGATGTCCTACTAGTAGAAACACCGCTACGAGTCACAATATTGACTCTTGGTTCTGGCTTTGCCTGCTCAGCAGCAATAAGCTGGATGTTCTGGTGTACTACTGGCTTAGGGTCTTTGATCTTAGCTATCAAGGTAGGACACTCCTCTATGGTATGATCATAAGATTTGCAGTAGTTACAAGTGGTAGTGGGGCTCTGACAGTCCCTAGCATAGTGTCCTACAACTCCGCAGTTATAACAAGTGATTGGTCCGCGACCACGGCCAAAACCTTCTCCTCTGCCGAAGCCTTCTCCTCGTGCAAAGCCTCCTCCATGGCCTCATCCTCTGAATCCTCCTCCACGGCCACCATAAGCCGGATCAAGATGTGGTCCTACTGCTGGACCCTGTGTTTCTGACTGGACTCTGTACACGTCATGTTTTCTATCTAACATGAGATCATAGGCTCGGAAATCCTGTTCATCATGTCCGACAGACTTGCAGAAGACACAGTATAGGTTCTTAGGTGTCTGTACATACTTCCGAAGCAAAGGGCATATGTCCTTGTGTTTTGCATATTTCACACCATGGCCCTTGCGTTCGTGGTAAGGGGTTAGGAGCCCCTGACGCTAAATATTCCTTAAAGACTGGACAGTTGTCTTTGGTATGACCTTGTGCTTTACATCGTAAGCACCATATGTCTTGCATAACCTCTTTCCCTTTCTTAAGTTTGTGTATCTGTAACGTGAGGTTGGCCAACTGGTTATGTAGAGTTGTCATGCCTGCGCCGGTTTCAGCTAAAGGTGAAGCTTCTAGCTTCATCGCCATCTCCAACGCGTCATCATGCATCTGGAGTTTCTGCTGCATTAGTGGCAATCTGATGTGAGGGAGCAACGCTGCAATAAACCATTCCTTATGTTGCTCCGGCACAAACTCAAAGCTTACTTGGTCTATAAGAGCTTTGAATTTTTGGTCAAAGTCCCATACTGACTCTGATGGTAGCTGCTTAATATCCTTGAGCTCTGTTATGCACTGAGACTCAGACCTAGGTTTCTTAAACTCTTTAATCATGGTGTTCTTGACCTGGGCAAGTGTCTTGGGTACTGTGGTATACTTTATGTACCATGTTAAAGCTCGATCTCTGAGCGTGGTGACCAACTGTACAAGTTTAAGGTTATCGTCGTTGATTGTTTTAATGGTCCACATGGCTTCACATAGAAACCAATGCTGTTCCGGGTCCTCTGCTCCTGTACCCTTAAAGGTAGGTAGCTTCATATCATCTCCCATTCTATTTCTCTGTGGTGGGTTCTGATTGACTGGATTACTACCACTCGGCAGTGTAGGCGAAGGTGATGTAGCAGTAGTAGGTACTGTCTGTGAGCTACTGGATGGAGTACCTACAGGATTACTCTGAGTCTCGGTCTGTTTCTGTGGGGTATAGGGATGGTAAGGGATACCCCCCTCTGGTTCTTCTGTGGTACTAGGACTCGGTTGCCTAATATTGTCTGAACTATCTCCAAATACAGGAGAGCCGAAAGCTACTTTATATTTCTTACCACTACGTGTTCGTCCAATGTCATCAAAATCACTTTCAAACTCTTGTGACATTACTATCTTTACTTATTCATCTGAAATCATGTCCATTACTCCTTTTTCATGTAGCAACATCTTAATGGACAAGTTTAGAGATTTTAGGTACTTACCACGATATCCTTTGAAGAAGTACCGCTCAGCCTCACTGAATCTTTTTCTCTGATCGACTGCAAATTCTGTAACAAAGCCTCCTAGCACACTCGCAAGCCAGAAGTCCACTGCTCTCGTCATGGGATTATCGAGGCTCTGCAGGGTCTGAATCAGCTCCGATGTCCAGACAATGTTTCTCTTCTTTTTGAATATGTTCCTATCTGTCAACTTTGATAACCAGTCGTAAAGCTTGTTTCCATAGGTTGCAAAAAATATCGCGTGTATATCTGAAGCGATATGCTTTTGTAACCAGTCCTCTGTGCTCAATTTAAGGCTCTGATTTTCTTTCTTGGCAAACTCCCTTAAGTTTGAATCCAGCCACCGGTGAAACTCTTCTCTAGTAGGATGCCAATAGAACATTAGCGCTCAGTTGTTCAAAACCGACAACGGAACCATTTGTTGGCTGTGATGGGCAGACCCGGGTTTACTATACTCAACCAACAACACCCCTAGCTCACTAGCCCTTTTGGTGACAGACCGCAAAGCGGCCTGAAGTCTCACCCGAAGTGATTCTAATGGGTTGGCCAAGGATTCAAGCGTCTTGGACCAGGTTCTATTGCAATCCTACTTGCGACTCATAGCTCTTCTAGCTGCGAGGTCTCTTTCTCTGCGCGTCACATGACCTTCTGGTCGCGTCGCGTGATCTCCTCGTCTCGCAGCTCTTCTAGCCGTGAGATATTCCCTTATACCGTCGTGTGGTCCCTTTCTATGTCATGTCCTTTCCCTGACTCGCGATATCTCCGGCCTTATCGCATTGCCGCGCACCGTGCGACACGCAGCTCCTGCCCAACACTAAGTCCTCAACCTGCGGTATCGCGCACCGTAGCTCCTCTGCCGATGCGGTATCACCTCTCTATGATATCCTACCTCCGCGGTTTAGCGCGCTTAGCGTTGCTCGTGTCGACGTGCAAGACTTAACATACAAGGCTATTCAATACTACGACTAGTGACTATTTCACGCAAAGCATAAATGAACCACATACAACATGCCAAAGACTTCGACTTATGTTTATCCTTCTATGTTACTGTGAACTGATTAACACCTTCATTCATTAAACTGTAAACAAAGTCCACGAAATGACTGAGAAATGCATAAGTAAACATAACACATAAACCAATCACATAACACTTGATTTTAACGTGGTTCACCTCCAGGATGGAAGTTACGTCCACAGAACTGTGTTTTTATTATAGCTCGGGGGAAGGTAAAACACAGTTCTGCTGCACCGCATATGCAGCTCAAGATCTTCTCTCTTAGATCTCTTTTCTTCTCTATATTGCTCTCCTACAATATACTCTTCCCTCTCTGTCGATCCCTATGGATCGTTACATGCATACTCTATAAGCCAGCTACTGGTTATAGTAAGATTGCTACCGCTAATAACAGAACTAGAGCTCGACTCTATTACAATACAAGATAACTGTGACTAACAGACTCAATGGCTAACTATATGTTATCTGACTAGCTGGATGGCCTAAAATGCCCAAAATTCCAACCTTTTACAATACAAAATATATCCCTTTATAGGCAGCCCGAGGGTCTTGCCATTACAACACTGTGGGCCTGTCCCAACAGTAACCCAAACCCTAACTAGTGACAGTCGACCATATCTGTACTTGAGGTAGCCGCTTTCCGTCACACCACAACTCTTTGCAGTCTTCCATGCTTCCCAGCACTGATCATGGGTACTGTGCACCGCTTCACTTTTCTGTCCTTCGCCTTCAATGCTTCAGCCTCGTTGCTCCTTCTCCTTTATGAGGGTCGCTGAGCCCTCCTGTCTTCCGCCGCTGCCTTCAATGCAGTGGGTGAGCTCTCTCTTCTCGGCCGCTCAGGTACCGTTGCCTTTCTTGACTTCTTTATCTTAAAAGTCATGGTTTCCAGCTCTGCTCTGCAGCTGGAAACGTGCTACAGTGTCGTAGATCTGTCTTATCTTCTTTCCGCCAGAACTTATCTCTCCGCTAAACTAGCAGCTTCTTCTGTAGCTGCGGGACCCTGCTCCAACAAGGCTCTAGTTTCAACTTTCTTCCATGAATGTCTTAATCATGTTTGCTTCCACTTTTCTTTATGAAGGTCTTTATCTTTGCTTGGCCAAAGAAAAGTAGTTTTATATTTGTCTCTTTGTGAAGATCAACTTGAAGGAGAAAATTAACATCTCATAGGACTAATGTAGTTCTCTTAGAAGATCCAATCTCTTCTAGTTGACCTAGAAACCATCATTGCTCCATTATGAGAGATGAAGCCTTTCAGGTGTACTGATTATAGGAACTGTAGCAACAATTGTACTCTAATTAGTATATGTCCATCATCTCTCATGGCTGCCACTTCAAAATAAAGCTTTACTACTGCATTTACTTTGATATTTGTCCCTAATATTGGTGATAAAACACTCTTTATCCTTGAATTAGTGGCAACTTAATATTCAAGACTCAAGAGGATTGGTGCTTGCTTATCCTTGGGAACATTTTCATTGGTGGCAAAAATATCTAAAGACTTTTAAGCTGTTGTTTGTAGATCAGAATCTATCCATGTACATGATTAACGTTAAGATGGAAGGGGCTATTGGTAGTATAACCCTGCAATATGATTAAGATAGAAACCTAAGATTATAAAGATAAGAAAAAAGGGCCCTACTTTCCTCTAATGGACAAACATTAATAATGGTAGTTGTGTTAAGAAGGTGAATACTGGAGAAGATGTTGGTATGGTTTTGATTTAGTCATGGTTACAATAGCTCTTGCTAGAGTCCGTCAACAACTTATATCCAGAATAGGGCCAACAGGGACTTGTAATCAAGGAGCTACCTAAGGACAATAAATCTCTAGCATCTGAATCTAAACTTGCTAACACATAAACCATCATTGAACACCTAGATGATGAGCACATTCGAGGTGATCTAGAGCATGAATCAAGAAGTATTAGATAACAGTTCCACCCCAGTATTAGATATAAGTATTAGTCTAAAGAATCTTTTAGTAATCATACATGTGTTGATGGCATCTCTCTTAGTTTCTAAGTTGGAATTTTAAACATAAAACGTAAATGTCAAAAACTCACCATATGTTGCTCTTGAGTAACCAACCTGTCCTAGTAGTCTTCTTCGTTAGTGTTGTTAATAGGAATTCACACTATAGAACTTTTAGCATCTGTGTGAATTCCACCATGGGAGCTTTGGACCTTTAAAGGTGTCCAGTTTACTTAAGTAGGAAGCTTAAATACAATCTTGTGGTTTACATTGCTACCCTTGAGAAAATTTTCTTTCAAAGAGGCATGAAATAAGTACATGCTTGAGGGTATTTCTTTCTTTGCATAAACCACACAAAGAAGGCCACATATCTCATCAATTTTCAAAGAATCAAATGTCAATAACATTCCATGAAGAAGATAAAATACCTTTGTAAAAACTTTGACATGAACACCATTTGTCGTTAGCATACTTTTCGTGGCCATGGATTTTGTAGCACACAGTTACTCTCCTTGACGAATTATCTTTTCAATGTAGAATTGTGTGGTATAAAATTCCATCATGGGACAATACTGAAGGTCTTGTATTTCTATGCAATAGAGAACTTATTTAAATAACCTAAATCAAATAAAGAAGTTACACATGAATTCCTCAAATTTAAGTCTTCTTAAATTATAAATACAAGAGGTCAACAAACATTATAGTGATCATGTCATTTCACCATAACGTTTAAAGATCTCAGAACTACATAATACACACATATCCCTAAGTCAATAATAGAGAGGATAATGAACATTTATATGGTTAGGCCATACCTTATCTCCAATGCACACAAAGGCAAATTGATGGGCTTTTACTGTTCATTACCTTTTGAGGGGAGATGATTAGGAGAGTGGTTCATGTCATTGGGACTACCATGAGAAATCATGAGTGAACTGCGATGTGGACTGCTGGATTTCAATCATTCATCCCCCTAGGGGAGGTGATTAGAAAAAATTCTTGAGTCATCAAGATTATTATCAGCGAAATCATAAGCGAGTGAATTATGATGATTGAAAATTTGTAAGAAGCTAATGCAAACCTCCCAAGCCCCTATGAGAATGTGAAGGTTATGTTTGAGTCTTAGACTTCGTCAACTTAAAATAATAAAAATAAATAAGAGGTTTTATTGTTCACCTATTGGGATTTCCAAGTACATGCTAAAGTGGCACCTAATAAACAAAGAATTATGTTCAAATCTTGAGCTACGTCAACTCAAAATCCAAAAAAACAGAAGTTGTAATCTCCATCTATTGGGTCTGTCAAGAAAATATTAAAACTAGTAAATATTTTGGAATTTAATAAATGCTACCATTAGGTTAGGGAACATTAATTAGGTTAGGGAACTTGGTGGAGCATTCTGGGCACCTATCGGCATTAAACAACCCTCAATATGGCCAACAATAGTCCTGACTTCTAACTAGCACACACAATAGAAAAAAGTGGTAATAGCAGTCATATACACTCAAGGAAGAGTGAAATTAGCACTCTTGAGTATTTTGTATGAGAAAACATGCCTATAAGAGGGATATCAAGTTCTATCCATTCTGGTAGTGTAAGGTTGATAAACACAGAGGTCTGGGCACTTAGCAACATCAAATAAATAGTTATGAGCATAAACAATAGTAATACACTCAGCAACAACTTTTTTTCTCAATGTTGGGTGCATAAAAAGCAGTTATGGATAAATTGAACAATGTTACAACCATCGAATAAAAATCATGATCAAGCATGAATAGTTCTGGGTAGTTTTTGAAGTGTAAGAAGTATAAAGATATTTTAAACAACACTAAACAAAGTTTGGTTAACAGTCATGGTAGTTTCCTGTGGTGGCATGCCCTAAACAACAATCGGCATGGATGTTTAGGCACATTTCAACCTCTCCCAAATGGCAGCAAAATTCATCAACTCCAAATGTTGGAAAACACCTTAGCAGTCTAGGGAATATTTTAGACCATTTAAAGGGATATTATTCCAAGGAAGTAATTAAACAAAGACTTCATCCTCGGGCTTGCAACATGTAAGTGAGGCTAGAGGAATTGAATTTAATCCTTAGATAAGTGAATAACAAGTTAATTAGTCATTTTGTGACAAAGCTAATTGGAATTATGGATTCGTTCTTCATGCCTGCAAAGATCAAGGGAATACATTTTATCATACTTGTTGGAAAACACTCTCGGTGAGGTTCATTGCATGTTAATGTATCAAACCATTATTTTGCTAAAATCATGAGTTACACTAGGGTTATGACCCTTACTCTAGTGATAAGTCCCATTTGATGTGTCATTCCACAATTTAGATTGTTTCTATTCTTGCTTCCCACTATGAATAAAAGGATACAAACTCTTCATTATTTGGAATTGGGAGAGTCCCCCTTTAATCACATGCAATACAAGGAATCCAATCGCTCGCTTTAGCTACAAGAGTGAGCAAGGAGGTTTGAAAGTTGAGAAAAATGAATTAATTGTTTTGTAATTTGTTTTTATATGCTAGTTGGAGGTGTTTTCGATGTATTTTGCAGATGATTCTCCAAGGGAAGATACACAGTCCTGTAGCATCAGTATCTACTAGTAGTATTGGGAATTTTTGACTATTCTAAGTATGTCTCAGCCTCTTGATAGCAATAAGGAGTATTTCAAGGCATAAAAACAACATTGAACTTTCTAATTTTTGGCACATCCTACGACTATCTTTGCAATTTGGGTATATTTTGGCATATATTTTGAGTAGTTTGTAATAGATGTCAGGACCAATCCACATTATGGAGGTTGGTATGTGTTGTTTAAAGTAAAATCTAAGTTTTTGGATAATATAAACATGCAAGGAACCTATAACAATAATCTTTTCAGGCAGGGATTTATTGAACATTGAGGTATCAAACCTTATTTTGACTTTAAAATTTACATTTAGAAGAGTTGATTTATATTTTGACCTTTTTGTAGCTTGTCTTTTGGAGGACATCACCTTGTTTGCAACAACCCTAATTTATGTCTCAGTTTCCTCTTATGTCTGGAATGGGTCGCATCCTTGGAGTCCCTGCCCTTTAAGCACAAGTTTGATGGTTTGGATATAAGATAAGATAAGATAATTTTATTAATGTCCAACGAATAAATCAAAATATTTTCTGGAGAGTATTGTTGGAGAAGAATCAGCTCAACACACCTCGCCTCAGTATGAAATCCGCCCTGTCATACATTAGATTGTGCCCATATTTGAAGTTTGTTTCAAATCTTTGTGTATATTTTGGCTTAGGGTAGAATGTATATGATTTGAAGTGTGACCCGAGGAAGCCACAAACTCAGTATTCATCATTTTTGCAAGATTAAAAGAGTTTATTTTGTAAATAAAGCTATCCTTAATAGGATGGTTGAAGCATATTCCCTTGGAGAATACCAAATGCCAGTATCTTAGATGAAGACCCATATCCACAAATAGTTGCTCTTGAGCTACATTACAAATTCAACTTTACTGTCCCTCTACCTAACGTATCCATTTCTCCGCATTTTGATCTTGAAATGTTCATGATTTTTTATTAATTACATTATTCAAAGACCGTCTTGTAGAAATAGTTTTAGGGTCCTCTCCTAGATGTTGTAATGTAGTGTTTAGGAATATGTGGAGTATAAAAGCATAACCATACATATCTCTTCAAGGTAAATGCTTCAACAAACATAAGAATATATTATGGAGTTTGGCTTTCCAAAAAACTTGGCATATTCACTTGACTTAACTGCATTCAATGCAGAAATACACTGCTTCAACCAAGGAAACTGCTACCTTAAATTAGAGTTAGATATGCAACTTTCAGCTAGGATGGGATATTTTGGAAAAGATATTGATTTTCTTAAAGTTCGTGCCAAACTAGAAAAAGTTGGCTCTCATCTACTACACAGAGAGGGGAAAAAAACATGCCCTTAATTTGGATGAAAATGTATGCTCTTTTTCTGATAATGAAATATCAAATATAATATGAACAACATATCCTCTCAGCATTTTCAAGGGTAATTGTCCCACACGTCCACATTATACTATGATGAACATCTCACAAATCAATAGCACAAATAAATATCACAAATCAACATCATATTTTTTAAAATAACAGGTTCGTTGCTATAGGGACGCTCGTGTGTACAAGTCTCTGACGGGCTTGCTATACTAGCAATGAAATTTCCATCGCTAGTATAGAAATCCCATCAAATACTTGTGCACATGGGCTTTTCTATAGCGATGAACTGTCGTCAGAATAGTGACAACCCTTCGTTGAACTAGCGACAACCTTTCGTTAGAATAGCCTGTTCAGTTCGTTGGACTAGTGACAACACATCGTCGAAATAGCCTGTTCAGTTTGTCAAAATAGCGACCACTGTTCGTCAGAATAGCGAGGGAAGTTTTTCGGAATAATGACAACAATTCATTGGAATAGCAAGGGTCGTTCATCGGAATAGCAACAACAGTTCGTCAAAATAACGACGATAAATGTGTTGCTATAGTGACGGGGACGTGTCGCTATAGCAACAGAGTTTGATTTTTTAAACAACACACATTTCATGTCTTTTGTGTCTCTATAGCGATGAATTGTGGAAAGTGTTGCTACAACGACGAAAGTTTTTCCACAAAAAAAAGGGGTCATGTTCGTCGCTATAGCAACGCACAAGTGTTGCAATAGCAATGATTTTCCGTGGGAAAAATGTGCACATGTACTAGTGACATAGTTGTTTTGGCTTCCAACTTTTTCAAAAAAGAGCACAGGGAAGTGTTCCAGCGTGTCTTTTCCATATCACCTATTGGATTTTTAACTGCAATAGGGGGTATTGGACAATCAACATTGGGTAATCTATCATTGGTGTAATGGGTGAGTGTGACACGTCGATGGTTTTCCTTCAACACTCGAAATTTTGAACAACCAAAAAATTTTGGGGCATCGTAAAAGAGTTCTAGCTCACGATGAATTACCATCGATGAACAAAGATTGTGGCTTGAAGATTCCATATTACAATTTGTGGGGTAAAGCAACTACCCATTTTCATCTGCGAACTGCTTGCGATATCTTGCTCTTGATAAGAGCTTATGACATTTTGAAACTGGTGGAATGTCTTGTGCATTTGAACTTGAAATTGAATTCGGATCCCGCAACAAAGAATAAATTTATATTCAGATTCACATGGATAAATAACATAAATTCAAATAAATAGTCAAAATATAAATAAAACTTGAACTTACTGGAGATGGAAAGGGAGAGCTTGTTGAACTTTGAACATGATGGAATGAGTTGGAATTTGAAGAATTGGCCATTTGATACTACAAACTTTTCTCCTTGCATTTGAGTCAAATCAACAATCAATAAGCATCTCTACAATCCTAATTTTTTTCAAGAACTATATTACAATCTAACTTGCAATATAGTTTGGAAACCATTTTGTAAGAATAGGGTGAGTTTAAGAAACATATGTATACTATGAAATATTGTAATTTGTGTGGTTTAATACTAAAAGAAAATTTGAGATGAGTATATAGTTTTAAGTGGACCCACAAAACCACAACATTTAAAACTAAACCGGTGCTTCTAGTCAAATATACATGCATTGGTGCGCTCTCATAGATGAAACACACCGATGCTTAACAATGATAAAAGCACCATGAAAGAACCTTTGCAAAATCCCTTGTATTAGAAAATATCCGCTACGTTTGGTAGCGGATATTTATACATGCATTTTATGCCATTTTACGTTCTGGTGCATTGTATAAACACAAGCGCACCGGGGCGTCATATATGTATATGCACCGAGGCAAGATATTTTTTTTTTAAATTGTGGGAGGCTGGTATTTAACAATGATAAATGCATCGTGAAAGAACTTCCACAAAATCCCCCGCAATAGAAAATATCTGCTACTTTTCGTAGTGTATATTTACATGGATTTTACACCAGTTTTCATTCTGGTGCTTCTTTTGAACACAAGCACACTTGGGCGTCGTAAGTATACACACAGTGAGGCATGAGATTTTTTTTAAGTTGCGAGATGTTGGTGTGTTTCATATATTAACGCATTGGTGCAGCTTGAACACAGGCGCACTGAAAAGTCAAAAAAAAATCGCACAAGCTAATTTTGCCCTAAACTAAAAAACTAGCAGCAATTTTAAGTTCGAAAACGGATTTTAAATTGTGTTTAAAAGCAAAAAACCTAATCATTAATTCATTCCTTTGTCAAAAATTTCATGGAAGAGCTTTGGAATAGATACTTACGTGGAAGGTGTTTGGAGCAACTGGATTATTATGAGGATTGAAATTTGTTACGTATGGTGAATGAAACAAAACCCTACATAGTAAAAATTTCATGTAAATATTATCGTTGATATTAGTATCATATTTAGAATTTAGCTAGATTTATAAACAAAACTTCATACTTACCTTCAATGTTTCAACCCTTATTTTTTCACTGCTTCTTTTTGTTTTATGTGGATGCAAAATTTTACATTAGGGTTTAAATCCTTCTATAGTTATATACAATTATGATTTCACCTTTTATGGATTTCAGATTTGTTGAACTTGTGAATATACATAGAAAGTGTAGGATGATATAGGGCCATTTTTTGGACCGAGACTATAACCATGTCGACCCTCTAGAGTTTTTTTTTTCTACAAAAAATGAATGTGTCAAAATGGTGCATTTGTATTATAGGAACACATCGGTGAGCGTTTCTATAGAGTGCACTGATAATGACATGCGACGCACAATGTTTTCTCTTTTTTTTTCTTCATTTCTCGGTTGTTTGTTATCTATGCGTTTATACAAATATAGCACCGACAATGGTAGTACCACACCATTTTTTATTTCCATAAAATGGTAAATAATTTTCAAGCATTCATTGTGCACCTTTGTTGGTATAACGCATCGGTGTATTTATGTGTAGAAACACACCTATGCATTTTATTTGATAAAACACACCGATATCAGACTTGTTTTTTTTGGAAGGTATGCAATTCATTTGTATAATATATTGATAGCTTCAGTATTTAATGGCCCTTGTTATTTATTGATAAAAATGAATGGTATGAGTTCAATGAAAAACTTTAGTCAACATGATGGAAGCACATCCAAAATTACAAAGAAGGAAAGTGGTTTTAATTAAATTTTGTATTTAAATTAATTAATTTGAATTCTTTGTAAATTTCACTAATATTTATTGGTTAATGTGTGACATGCAGAGCAAAAAAACGAGGAGGAATGATAATATTATTACCAATCTAATTCCAGAAGAGTGTAAAAGGTTTATGGACAGGTTGTTGAGGGATGAATCAGGTGAATAAAAAAGATGTCAATATGAATTATTTCTTCAAATTTGAGTAATAATGTACTTTAAATATTCACCAATATGTTTCAAATAATCTAATTTACATATGTTGAATGTTATGTAGGGACTAATAACAACAGAAGTCAATGTCATCATAAGATGTTTTTATGGAAGATGCAAATGATGATCAATTGGTCCTTAGATAATTTGAATTTGTGTTGAAATTTAATAAAAGGGGCAAATAATTTTATAATACTATGAGGGATATAGTGGAAAGAACGCACATATGTACTTTTGACTTACAATAAATAAAGCAATCAAATGATTCTAAAAATCAAGTCATATGTAAACTACAAGAGGCGTTCCTAGAGAAATGGTCAATGAGACCTGTTAGACTTGCAATAGAAAAAACATACAACAACAAAAAAATGATCATTGAAAAAATAATATTCCTAAACATGTTTTTGTAGAATATGTATGTATAACTATCACAAAGCGTTGTCCCTTCAATAATTTTAATTCTGCTATATTATTTATTTTTCATATCAACAGAAAAATTGTTTAATGTCACTTTGCATTCATAGGAAGATGATGAGAATCCCAAAGGATGAATGATGTGATATGTGAAATGTGCCAATAGGGGTGTTCAAAAAACTGTATAAGGGGATGGTAAGGGAAATAGACATAATTGCATTGCAGGAGGAGCCATCTCAACAACAACATGCTTCAAATGTATGAAATCATTGATCCTTAGGATTATGTACATCTCACTAATTAATTCAACATTAAATATTCATTTTCAATTGTTTTGTTGCATAAAATAAAACAAAATGGAAATGCAGATAGCACACAATACAAGACGACAAGAAAAAAATGGGTTGATAGCAAAGTTTGTGAGTATTTGTGATTTCCTTATAAGAAATTAAGATTACGTAGTGCTTTTGATTTGTATATTTAATTTCTTTTGTTTTCACTGTAAATCCTTGGATATCTTGAGACAAGTGTTAACATACAAATAGGAGCCATCGGAAGAATTGATTGACCTTGGGTTAATCAAGAGTTGTGAGTATATGTTGGCATATAAACAATTAATTGTGTATTTTGTAAGTATATTTATTTTTTTATTTCTCTCATTTTATAACTAATAAAACAACAAAAAAACCTTTATATTAAATCTATGATTTGTGACACGGCATAAAACTTGCAAGAAATGAAGTATGTAGTGGAGCCAACATAAGACTTGTTGATGGAAGGCATTATATATGGTTTTAAAAGAATGTGTATCATTCATGACTCAATTATTACTATGCAAGTACATCGCTTTTCAATTTACATTCATGTATACTATGTATTTTATTTTTCATTATTCCCAACAATGTACAAACACTCAACGCACTTTATTTGTATGTTTGCAGATGGAAGCTAAAGAATAGGAAAAAAATCAAGCCAATTAACAAAACATTCGGCCAAATAACCCAATTGATGTAAGTGGCTAAAGCACCGAAAACAATTCCAGCAAAGAAGGATGATCCATTTTTAAGTCTAATGTTAATACAAGTTGTTGTAGTTTGATGTATATTTTGAAATAATTGTCTCTGAAAATCAAACATTTTGTATAATAATGTATTTGGCATAGTGTCCGAATTGAAAAACAACGAGTTACCAATAAGTGTAATAATTACATGTATGTTGACATTTTGATTATTGTTATCTCTATGTTGTCCTATTTTGCATGGGAAAGGAACTATTATTGATATATAATAAAATAAACTTTTATATTATATT
>LPNX010379189.1:295827-385228 GCA_001517045.1 Pseudotsuga menziesii
AAATTTAAAAATAAATAAATATTCCCACATGCTAGACGACTTCTTTGGTGCATTTTCATTTCTTTTTTGCACCAGTGTATGTCAATGGTTTATACACACTGATAATGATGAAAATTTATACAAGCCAATGCTTGATATGTGTTTAAGTGCCTAGGTGCATTCTAGTTGTTTAAATGCACATTGTGATTTTGATAGTTTATAAGCACTAGTGAGTTAGGAAACTGAATGCACTGGTGCACTCATATCAATCGTTCGCACTAGTAAAGTTTAAAATATCAAAAATTGTACGGTGTGTATGATGTAACATATCACATTGGTGTGTTTGTTATGTATGCAAGCACCGGTGCGACATTGAAATTCTGTTATTTTCGGTGCTCATTCGATTAGAATGCATCGATGTAGATACTTTACATTCTACAACATCGGTTCATTGTGTTATGTAACAGAATGATAAAAAACATCCACTAAAACATCTAGATGCCTAGTTTTTTTTAGTTCTAAAATGTATTCTTAAGAACCTTCATTAAAACATCCGCTAGCATTGGCAGAGGTAGTAGCAGATGCCTTTTTGGAATTTTTTTACTAATGTTGTAACAATAAAATCCTCCACTATGACCTTCGATATAGGCTCTTTTCCTTGTAGTGTATAGAGACACGGACCCAAACCATCCAAATACACCCAACTACATCTAGGACACCTAGAACACAAAGCTCAACATAAATTGTTACCACTAACCAACATTGGAGCTGAGTAAACTTCACCCATTGGGTAAGGGGAATCGACTACATCGAGAAATATCAATCCCAAACAAATAGAAAATTTCAAATTTGTTTCAGTGTGCCAAAATCTTGTGTTGAGAAAGATCCTCTATCTATGTTTTGGATCCCAAGAATGCCTAGAAACATGAGTGCAAAGGAAATAGCCCCTGTAAAGATAAGGAGTCTGTCTACATCCAGAACCCAAACCTAAGGGATGAAATTCATAAACATAGATATCACCTACCAAATATAGAGCCTATCTATATTCCCTCACTGGGTCAGGAAATTCTACTTCACTTAATAACCTCAATCCCAAACAGAGAACCCCATGTAAACGTGGCCCTGGTGCATCGAGACATTCCATTGGTTTCCAACCACATCAAGAATGATCCGAGGCCTATGACCTAATAAACCTACATTGCAAGATTCACCATGATCCACAATGATTTCCTTTCCTCATTCATTATGGAAACACCACTCAAATTGATTAGTCAAAAGCTAAACAATCCCATTTGACGTCTATGGAGTTCTCTTTCCAAGTTGTAGATCTCTTCTCCCATACTCTTTGTTTGTCATCAATCTCCTCTCAACCATTTCTTTGCCTATTGCTTGTCCCTAACAACTCGATCGTGCAATCATCCCGTGGTTATGCAGAGGAGACCCCTTGCATCCCAAACACCTCATTCGAAGAATATTTTATTAAATTTCAATCTTAAATTAAATTATTACTATTATATTATTTAATAAAAGAATAATGTATATTTAATTTACTTTATACTTTTATTTAATATACAAAATAAATTATGATAAAAATATGTTATTTAAATGAATCTTTTTAATGATTTTATAATTTTTTTATTATAATTAAAGTAATTGAATTTACTAAAACTATTTAAAATTTGTATTTATCCTAACCCATGAGTATTGCACATATATGTGTCAACTCATTAAAATAAAATTACTGATAAACCTTCCTTAAACCTTGGACTTAGAGCCTTATCGTACCCATTTTTAAAAGTGGCAATAAAATTAACCCCTTTAATTATAGGAACATTATGGTTATCCGTCTCTTAGCCAAGTTACATAGTATTATTTTTGAAAATAAGATCGACATATGGCTATAAATTCAAGGTAAAGAGCTAGAAGGGAAGTTGGTTCTAGAAGGTATCATTCCACCATAGACCACCTCATTACTCTTAGGATCATTATAGGGGAATGTTGCAATAATAAGATCAATCTCCTTTGTTGCTTTCTAGACTTTAGGAAAGCTTTTGATATAGTTCCTAGAAATAACTTGTGGAAAAGATTAGAAGAGTTAAAGGTTCCTTTAGAGTTGAGAGACATTGCAATAAGGTTGTATAAGAATGTCATTGCCAAATTTAAGAGCACTGAAGGTTGGTCGAAAGATATTAATTGTAATATAGGATTTAATCAAGGCTTTCCCCCCTCCCCTACCCTTATTGGTATATACATTGATAAGTTAAAAGGTTGTTTAATATAGGCAGGTTGCATTGGAAGGACATTAGCAGGAATTGTCATCATCCTCCTTTATGTTGATGATATTGCTCTTCTAGCAAGCTGTCCATCTGATCTTGATAAGAAATTAAGAATTCTCAAGGATTTATGCTCTGGTATGGGCATGGAGATTATCAATATCGACAAAAACAAAATTATGTTGATAAAATCTAATAAGGTCA
Source organism: Pseudotsuga menziesii (assembly GCA_001517045.1). Classification (NCBI taxonomy): domain Eukaryota; kingdom Viridiplantae; phylum Streptophyta; class Pinopsida; order Pinales; family Pinaceae; genus Pseudotsuga; species Pseudotsuga menziesii. The sequence continues at coordinate 298,284 of LPNX010379189.1, forward strand.
CTTACCCTCTTTTTTGGTATGATAATGGTAACATGGAGGAAGTGACTTCCTGCAAATATATTGGGATTGATATCCATCACAAAAAATAGTTGGAACTACAACATTGAGAAAAGGATCAATGGAGGGTGGAAAGGTTATTTTAGTCTTCAAATCAATTGTAAGTTGTCAAACCTTATGATGTGGGATAAAAATAAATTCCTCTTTGAAACCTTTGTCATTCTCGTTGTCTTGTATGGGTGTGAAGTTTGGGGTTGCAACCTCTCTAGAGAATCTTGGAGTTGGATTGAACAAATTTAGAAGCATTTTCTAACTTACAATCTTAAAATTGAAATCAATACGCCATATCATATTCTCTTGATTGAAGTGGATATTTCCCCCATTGAGAACATAGCTATGGCTATCTACCTAATGCACAAGAAACAATTAAATAACTTGGAAGACCGGATACTTATGAAAAATGCTTTAAATTTCAGTCAAAACCATTTAAGGCTCAAGCGAGGTTGGCATAAATATGTCATGTCTTGGTTAAAGATGCGAGGGATTGACAAAAATGTTACTTTGCAAACTATAGATGATATTAAAAATATTATTACTTTGAAGTTCAAAGAGAAGTTGTGGTGTAATGAAAATTTAGAGGCTAAAAGAAAATTAAGATATTACAAGGAGGTCATTAACCATAATTTTGAAGATTAAAATTATCTCTATTTTTTAACTAAAGTAAAGAAGAAGATCCACATAGCTAAAATTATCTCTATTTTTTAACTAAAGTAAAGAAGAAGATCCACATAGCTAAAATATGAATGAACTCTCATGAGATACAGAGTGAAACAAGGCATTGGACCTTTTTGAAACTACGTGGCCTGAAAGGATCTGTCATTTTTGTGAGAATATGAACGTTGAGGATGAAAAACACTTTTTCTTAGATTTCCCTGTGTACACACACATAATATCTTAGTTTCAATTTTTGTGTTACAATACAAAACTACCCTACCTTCTATCTTATAAAAATTATAATAATTTGAGAATGCTCTTCTACAAGCCTTTTGAACATAGAAATAAAACTTTAAAGCAAACCATTTAATTCGTTACTTTTTTTCTTAAAATTCAATATACCAAAATTAATTTAAATAAAAGTTGAGTATCATTATCATCATCAAAATAATTTGGTTAGAAAATAAAAACATTTTTACTGTAATAATCAATTAAACAAATATAATCTTTGAAAGTTGTGGATATCATTGTCTTTTAAACAAATATAATATTTGGAAGTTGTGGATATCCTTGCCTTTAAGCATAATGATGTGAGATAGGTTAGAATATTAACATATAAGAAAGTAGGTATGTTTGTTTTTGGAAAAGATAAATAATATTCTATAATCATACAATATAGTAATATTATATTATATAATAAAATTTTGATTTTTTAAATATATATAATATTATATTATTACAGATTATTTTAATTTCATATTTTTAATAATTTTAATAAATTAATTATAATTAATTTTGTAAATTAATTAAAATAATTTAATAATTTATATAAATTATCTTAAAATTATTTAAAAAAAAAAATACTAAACTTGCTCTTTATAATTACTTCAAAATGAGTTTAATTTAAACATATAAAAGATTCTTCATAATTACTTTAAAACAAATTGAAAAGATGCTTCAAGATTACTTATATTTTTTCTCCACATGCTAGCAAAAGCCAATAGGCTTGGTGGACAAACCAATTGAAAAGATGCTTCAACATTACTTATATTTTGTCTCCACATGCTAGCAAAAGCCAATAGGCTTGGTGGACAAACCAATTGAAAAGATGCTTCAACATTACTTATATTTTGTCTCCACATGCTAGCAAAAGATAATAAGTTTGGTGGGAAAAGAGAGAGTGTACACCTTAATTTGTTATACATGTAAAGTATTTTATTTATCTATCTAGTACACTCTATAATCAGCTAATTCTGAATAATAATAAAAATTATAATATTATTTAAGTTATAAAATAAATTATATAATTATATAATAAATATTTTTTATTAAAAATATATAATTATAATTTATATAAAGTTATTATATTAGTTTAGAATTTATAAAAAGTTATTAAAATTTACATTTAGAAGAGTTGATTTATAATTTGACCTTTTTGTAGCTTGTCTTCTAGAGGACATCACCTTGTTTGCAACAACCCTAATTTATGTCTCAGTTTCCTCTTATGTCTGGAATGGGTCGCATCCTTGGAGTCCCTGCCCTTTAAGCACAAGTTTGATGGTTTGGATATAAGATAAGATAAGATAATTTTATTAATGTCCAACGGATGAATCAAAATATTTTCTGGAGAGTATTGTTGGAGAAGAATCAGCTCAACACACCTCGCCTCAATACGAAATCCATCGTGTCATACATTAGATTGTGCCCATATTTGAAGTTTGTTTCAAATCTTTGTGTAGATTTTGGCTTAGGGTAGAATGCATATGATTTGAAGTGTGACCCGAGGAAGCCGCAAACTCAGTATTCATCATTTTTGCAAGATTAAAAGAGTTTATTTTGTAAATAAAGCTATCCTTAATAGGATGGTTGAAGCATATTCCCTTGCAGAATACCAAATGCTAGTATCTTAGATGAAGACCCATATCCACAAATAGTTGTTCTTGAGTTACATTACAAATTCAACTTTACTGTCCCTCTACCTAATGTATCCATTTCTCCTCATTTTGATCTTGAAACGTTCATGGTTTTTTATTAATTACATTATTCAAAGACCGTCTTGTAGAAATAGTTTAGGGTCCTTTCCTAACTGTTGTACTATAGTGTTTAGGAATATGTGGAATATAAAAGCATAAACATACATATCTCTTCAAGGTCAATGTTTCAACAAACATAAGAATATATAATGGAGTTTGGCTTTCCAAAAAACTTGGCATATTCACTTGACTTAACTGCATTCAATGCAGAAATACATTGCTTCAACCAAGGAAAGTGCTACATTAAATTAGAGTTAGATATGTAACTTTCAGCTAGGATGGGATATTTTGGAAAAGATATTGATTTTCTTGAAGTTCGTGCCAAACCAGAAAAAGTTGGCTGTCATCTACTACACAGAGAGGGGAAAAAAACATGCCCTTAATTTGGATGAAAATGTATGCTCTTTTTTTGATAATGAAATATCAAATATAATATGAACCGCATATCCCCTTAGCATTTTAAAGGGTAATTGTCCCACACGTCCACATTATACTACGATGAACATCTCACAAATCAATATCACAAATCAACATCATATTTTTTAAAATAACAGGTTCGTTGCTATAAGGACGCTCGTGTGTACAAGTCTCCGACGGGCTTGCTATACTAGCAACGAAATTTCCGTCTCTAGTATAGAAATCCCATCAAAGACTTGTACACATGGGCATTTCTATAGCGACGAACTGTCGTCAGAATAGTGACGACCCTTCGTTGAACTACCGACAACCTTTCGTCAGAATAGCCTGTTCAGTTCGTCGGATTGGCGACAACACATCGTCGAAATAGCCTGTTCAGTTTGTCAAAATAGCGACCACTGTTCATTGGAATAGCGACGAATTTTTTTTGGAATAACGACAACAATTTGTTGGAATAGCAAGGGTCATTCATCGAAATAGCAACAACAGTTCATCGAAATAATGACGATAGATGTGTTGCTATAGTGATGGGGACATGTCGCTATAGCGACAGAGTTTGATTTTTTAAACAACACACATTTCATGTCTTTTGTGTCTCTATAGCGATGATTTGTGGAAAGTGTTGCTACAACGACGAAAGTTTTTCCATGAAAAAAAGGGGTCATGTTCTTCACTATGGAAACACACAAGTGTTGCAATAGCAATGATTTTCTGTGGGAAAAATGTGCACATGTACTAGTGACATAGTTGTTTTGGCTTCTAACTTTTTCAAAAAAGAGCACAGGGAAGTGTTCCATCGTGTCTTTTCTATATCACCTATTGGATTTTTTACTGCAGTAGGGGGTATTGGACAATCAACATTGGGTAATCTATCATTGGTGTAATGGGTGAGTGTGACACGTCAATGGTTTTCCTTCAACACTCGAAATTTTGAACAACTAACAAATTTTGGGGCATCGTAAAAGAGTTCTACCTCACGATGAATTACCATTGAAGAACAAAGAATGCGGCTTGAAGATTCCATATTACAATTTGTGGGGTAAAGAAACTACCCATTTTCATCTGCGAACTGCTTGCGATATCTTGCTCTTGATAAGAGCTTACGACGTTTTGAAACTGGTGGAATGTCTTGTGCATTTGAACTTGAGATTGAATTCAGATCCCGCAACAAAGAATAAATTGATATTAGGATTCACATGGATAAATAACATAAATTCAAATAAATAGTCAAAATATAAATAAAACTTGAACTTACTAGAGATGGAAAGGGAGAACTTGTTGAACTTTGAACATGATGGAATGAGTTGGAATTTGAAGAATTGGCCATTTGATACTACAAACTTTTCTCCTTGCATTTGAGTCAAATCAACAATCAATATGCATCTCTACAATCCTAAATTTTTTCAAGAACTATATTACAATCTAACTTCCAATATAGTTTGGAAACCATTTTGTAAGAATAGGGTGAGTTTAAGAAACATATGTATACTATGAAATATTGGAATTTGTGTGGTTTAATACTAAAAGAAAATTTGAGATGAATATATAGTTTTAAGTGAACCCACAAAACCACAACATTTAAAATTAAACCGGTGTTTCTAGTCAAATATACATGCATTGGTGCGCTCTCATAGATGAAACACACCGATGCTTAACAATGATAAAAGCACCATGAAAGAACCTCTACAAAATCCCCTGCAGTAGAAAATATTTGCTACGTTTGGTAGCGAATATTTATACATGCATTTTACGCCATTTTATGTTCTAGTGCATTGTATAAACACAAGTGCACTGGGGCGTCATATGTGTATATGCACCGAGGCAAGATATTTGTTTTTTAAATTGTGGGAGGCTGGTATTTAGCAACGATAAATACATCGTGAAAGAACTTCCACAAACCCGCATTAGAAAATATTTGCTACTTTTCATAGTGTATATTTACATGGATTTTACACCAGTTTTCATTCTGGTGCTTTTTTTAAACACAAGCACACTTGGGCGTCGTAAGTATACACACAGTGAGGCATGAGATTTTTTTAAAGTTGCGAGATGTTGGTGTGTTTCATATATTAACGCATCGGTGCAGCTTGAACACAGGCGCACTGAAAAGTCAAAAAAAAAATTACACAAGCTAATTTTTCCCTAAACTAAAAAACTAGCGGCAATTTTAAGTTCGAAAACGGATTTTAAATTGTGTTTAAAAGCAAAAAAACCTAAACATTAATTCATTCCTTTGTCAAAAATTTCATGGAAGAGCTTTGGAATAGATACTTATGTGGAAGGTGTTTGGAGCAACTGGATTATTATGAGGATTGAAATTTGTTACGTATGGTGAATGAAACAAAACCCTACATAGTAAAAATTTCAAGTATGTAAATATTATCGTTGATCTTAGTATCATATTTAGAATTTAGCTAGATTTATAAACAAACATTCATACTTACCTTCAATGTTGCAACCCTTATTTTTTCACTACTTCTTTTTGTTTTATGTGGATGCAAAATTTTACATTAGGGTTTAAATCCTTCTATAGTTATATACAATTATGATTTCACCTTTTATGGATTTCAGATTTGTTGAACTTGTGAATATATATAGAAAGTGTAGGGTGATATAGGGCCATTTTTTGGATCGAGACTATAACCATGTCGACCCTCTAAAGTTTTTTTTTCTACAAAAAATGAATGTGTCAAAATGGTGCATTTGTATTATAGGAACGCATCGGTGAGCGTTTCTATAGAGTGCACTGATAATGACATGCGACACACAATGCTTTCTCTTTTTCTTTCTTCATTTCTTGGTTGTTTGTTATCTATGCGTTTATACAAATATAGCACCGACAATGGCAGTACCACACCATTTTTTATTTCCATAAAATGGTAAATAATTTTCAAGCATTCACTGTGCACCTTTGTTGGTATAACGCATCGGTGTGTTTATGTGCAGAAACACACCTATGCGTTTTATTTGATAAAACACACCGATATCAGACTTGTTTTTTTTGGAAGGTATGTAATTCATTTGTATAATATATTGATAGCTTCAGTATTTAATGGCCTGTGTTATTTATTGATAAAAATGAATGGTATGAGTTCAATTAAAACCTTTAGTCAACATGATGGAAGCACATCCAAAATTACAAAGAAGGAAAGCGGTTTTAATTAAATTTTGTGATTAAATTAATTTATTTGAATTCTTTGTAAATTTCACTAATATTTATTGGTTAATGTGTGACATGCAGAGCAAAAAAAGAGGAGGAATGATAAGATTATTACCAATCTAATTCCAGAAGAGTGTAAAACGTTTATGGACAGGTTGTTGAGGGATGAATCAGGTGAATAAAAAAGATGTCAATATGAATTATTTCTTCAAATTTGAGTAATAATGTACTTAAAATATTCACCAATATGTTTCAAATAATCTAATTTACATATGTTGAATGTTATGTAGGGACTGATAACAACAGAAGTCAATGTCATCATAATATTTTTTTATGGAAGATGCAAATGATGATCAATTGGTCCTTAGATAATTTGAATTTGTGTTGGAATTTAATAAAAGGGGCAAATAATTTTATAATACTATGAGGGATATAGTGGAAAGAATGTACATATGTACTTTTGACTTACAATAAAGAAACCAATCAAATGATTCTAAAAATCAAGTCATATGTAAACTACAAGAGGCGTTCCTAGAGAAATGGTCAATGAGACCTGTCAGACTTGCAATAGAAAAACCATACAACAACAAAAAAGGATCATTGAAGAAATAATATTCCTAAACATGTTTTTGTAGAATATGTATGTATAACTATCACAAAGCGTTGTCCCTTCAATAATTTTAATTCTGCTATATTATTTATTTTTCATATCAACAGAAAAATTGTTTAATGTCACTTTGCATTTCTAGGAAGATAATGAGAATCCCAAAGGATGAATGAGGTGATATGTGAAATATACCAATAGGGGTGTCCAAAAACTATATAAGGAGATGGTAAGGGAAATAGACATAATTGCATCGCAGGAGGAGCCATCTCAACAACAACATGCTTCAAATGTATGAAATCATTGATCCTTAGGATTATGTACATCTCATTAATTAATTCAACATTAAATATTCATTTTCAATTGTTTTGTTGCATTAAATAAAACAAAATGGAACCTAGATAGCACACAATACAAGACGACAAGAAAAAAATGGGTTGATAGCAAAGTTTGTGAGTATTTGTGACTTCCTTATAAGAAATTAAGATTACGTAGTGCTTTTGATTTGTATATTTAATTTCTTTTGTTTTCACTGGAAATCCTTGGATGTATTGAGGCAAGTGTTAACATACAAATAGGAGCCATCGGAAAAATTGATTGACCTTCGGTTAATCAAGAGTTGTGAGTATATGTTGGCATATAAACAATTAATTGTGTATTTTGTAAGTATCTTTATTTTTTTACTTCTCTTATTTTATAACTAACAAAACAACAAAAAACCTTTATATTAAATCTTTGATTTGTTATGGGGCATAAAACTTGCAAGAAATGAAGTATGTAGTGGAGCCAACATAAGACTTGTTGATAGAAGGCGTTAGATATGGTTTTAAAAGAATGTATATCATTCATGACTCAATTATTACTATGCAAGTACGTCGCTTTTCAATTTACATTCATGTATACTATCTATTTTATTTTTCATTATTACCAACAATGTACAAACACTCAACGCACTTTATTTGTATGTTTGCAGATGGAAGCTAAAAAATAGGAAAAAAATCAAGCCAATTAACAAAACATTCAGCCAAATAACCCAATTGATGCAAGTGGCTAAAGCACCAAAAACAATTCCAGCAAAGAAGGATGATCCATTTTTAATTCTAATGTTAATACAAGTTGTTGTAGTTTGATGTATATTTTGAAATACTTGTCTCTGAAAATCAAACATTTTGTATAATAATGTATTTGGCATAGTGTCCGAATTGAAAAACAACGAGTTACCAATAAGTGTAATAATTACATGCATGTTGACATTTTGATTATTGTTATCTCTATGTTGTCCTATTTTGCATGGGAAAGGAACTATTATTGATATATAATAAAATAAACTTTTATATTATATTGCATTATTCAATGTCATTGTCAAATGTTACATGTAAAATAGTACATTGGTAATTAAATGTATGGATTACTAAATATTACAATAGATACTTGCATCTATTATATAAGAAATTAATCCAAACTAACTCAATAATTAAAATTCAAATGAATGGTACTTGACTGCAATGTTAGTAGTCGTTGTTTAAATAATCACATGCAATGCTTTTGATAATTGATGTCGCTATGGTGCGTCTTCCCAAAAACTAATAAAACTCACAACCACAATCATTAAAATTGAAATGAATAGTACTATTAAAAAAACTTTCAATTTTAGATGAATAATGGAATTATATATATATATATATATATATATATATATATATTAGACTGGAATATTATTAACCATTATTCAAATATTTATAGGTGGTGATTTTAGTAATCGATGATGCGTCGGTGCATCTACATAAACAGTTCGCATCGGTGCGTTTCCGTAAATTAAACACACCTTTAAATTAAAAAAAAAAAAATTCCCACATGCTAGATGACTTCTCTGGTGCATTTTCATTTCTTTTTTGCACCAGTGCATGTCAATGGTTTATACACACTGATAATGATTAAAATTTATACAAGCCAATGCTTGATATGTGTTTAAGTGCCTAGGTGCATTCTAGTTGTTTAAATGCACATTGTGATTTTGATAGTTTATAAGCACTAGTGAGTTAGGAAACTGAATGCACTGGTGCACTCATATCAATCGTTTGCACTAGTAAAGTTTAAAATATCAAAAATTGTACGGTGTGTATGATGTAACATATCACATTGGTGTGTTTGTTATGTATGCAAGCACCGATGCGACATTGAAATTCTGTTATTTTCGGTGCTCATTCTATTAGAATGCATCGATGTAGATACTTTACATTCTACAACATCGGTTCATTGTGTTATGTAACAGACTGATAAAAAACATCCACTAAAACATCTAGACGCCAAGTTTTTTTTAGTTCTAAAATGTATTCTTAAGAACCTTCATTAAAACATCCGCTAGCATTGGTAGAGGTAGTAGCAGATGCCTTTTTGGAATTTTTTTACTAATGTTGTAACAATAAAATCCTCCACTATGACCTTCGATATAGGCTCTTTTCCTTGTAGTGTATAGAGACACGAACCCAAACCATCCAAATACACCCAACTACATCTAGGACACCTAGAACACAAAGCTCAACATAAATTGTTACCACTAGCCAACATTGGAGCTGAGTAAACTTCACCCATTGGGTAAGCGGAATCCACTACATCGAGAAATATCAATCCCAAACAAATAGAAAATTTCAAATTTGTTTCAGTGTGCCAAAATATTGTGTTGAGAAATATCCTCTATCTATGTTTTGGATCCCAAGAATGCCTAGAAACATGAGTGCAGAGGAAATAGCCCCTATAAAGATAAGGAGTCTGTCTACATCCAGAACCCAAACCTAAGGGATGAAATTCATAAACATAGATATCACCTACCAAATATAGAGCCTATCTATATTGCCTCACTGGGTCAGGAAATTCTACTTCACTTAACAACCTCAATCCCAAACAAAGAACCCCATGTAAACATGGCCCTGGTGCATCGAGACATTCCGTTGGTTTCCAACCACATCAAGAATGATCCGAGGCCTATGACCTAATAAACCTACATTGCAAGATTCACCATGATCCACAATGATTTCCTTTCCTCATTCATTATGGAAACACCACTCAAATTGATTAGTCAAAAGCTAAACAATCCCATTTGATGTCTATGGAGTTCTCTTTCCAAGTTGTAGATCTCTTCTCCCATACTCCCTGTTTGTCATCAATCTCCTCTCAACCATTTATTTGCCTATTGCTTGTCCCTAACAACTCGATTGTGCAATCACCCCGTGGTTATGCAGAGGAGACCCCTTGCATCCCAAACACCTCATTCGAGGAATATTTTATTAAATTTCAATCTTAAATTAAATTATTACTATTATATTATTTAATAAAAGAATAATCTATATTTAATTTACTTTATACTTTTATTTAATATACAAAATAAATTATGATAAAAATATGTTATTTAAATGAATCTTTTTAATGGATTTTATAATTTTTTTATTATAATTAAAGTAATTGAATTTACTAAAACTATTTAAAATTTGTATTTATCCTAACCCATGAGTATTGCACATATATGTGTCAACTCATTAAAATAAAATTACTGATAAACCTTCCTTAAACCTTGGACATAGAGCCTTATCGTACCCATTTTTAAAAGTGGCAATAAAATTAACCCCTTTAATTATAGGAACATTATGGTTATCCGTCTCTTAGCCAAGTTACATAGTATTATTTTTGAAAATAAGATCGACATATGGCTATAAATTCAAGGTAAAGAGCTAAAAGGGAAGTTTGTTCTAGAAGGTATCATTACACCATAGACCACCTCATTACTCTTAGGATCATTGTAGGGGAATGTTGCAATAATAAGATCAATCTCCTTTGTTGCTTTCTAGACTTTAGGAAAGCTTTTGATATAGTTCATAGAAATAACTTATGGAAAAGATTACAAGAGTTAAAGGTTCCTTTAGAGTTGAGAGACATTGCAATAAGGTTGTATAAGAATGTCATTGCCAAGTTTAAGAACACTGAAGGTTGGTGGAAAGATATTAATTGTAATATAGGAGTTAAACAAGGCTTTCCCCCCTGCCCTACCCTTATTGGTATATACATTAATAAGTTAAAAGGTTGTTTAATATAGGCAGGTTGCATTGGAAGGACATTAGCAGGAATTGTCATCATCCTCCTTTATGTTGATGATATTGCTCTTCTGGCAAGATGTCCATCTGATCTTGATAAGAAATTAAGAATTCTCAAGGATTTATGCTCTGGTATGGGCATGCAGATTATCAATATCGACAAAAACAAAATTACGTTGATAAAATCTAATAAGGTCACTTACCCTCTTTTTTGGTATGATAATGGTAACATGGAGGAAGTGACTTCCTGCAAATATATTGGGATTGATATCCATCACAAAAATAATTGGAACTACAACATCGAGAAAAGGATCAATGGAGGGTGGAAAGGTTATTTTAGTCTTCAAAACAATCGTAAGTCATCAAACCTTATGATGTGGGATAAAAATAAATTCCTCTTTGAAACCTTTGTCATTCTCATTGTCTTGTATGGGTGTGAAGTTTGGGGTTGCAACCTCTCTAGAGAATCTTGGAGTTGGATTGAGTAAATTCAGAAGCATTTTGTAACTTACAATCTTAAAATTGAAATCAAGACGCCATATCATATTCTCTTGATTGAAGTGGATATTTCCCTCATTGAGAACATAGCTATGGCTATCTACCTAATGCACAAGAAACAATTAAATAACTTGGAAGACCAGAGACTTATGAAAAATGCTTTAAATTTCAGTCAAAACCATCTAAGGCTCAAGCGAGGTTGGCATAAAGATGTCATGTCTTGGTTAAAGATGCGGGGGATTGACAAAAATGTTACTTTGCAAACTATAGATGATATTAAAAATATTATTACTTCGAAGTTCAAAGAGAAGTTTTGGTGTAATGAAATTTTAGAGGCTAAAAGAAAATTAAGATATTACAAGGAGGTCATTAACCATAATTTTGAAGATTAAAATTATCTCTATTTTTTAACTAAAGTAAAGAAGAAGATCCACATAGCTAAAATATGAATGAACTCTCATGAGATATAGAGTGAAACAAGGCATTGGACCTTTTTGAAACTCCGTGGCCTGAAAGGATCTGTCATCTTTGTGAGAATATGAACGTTGAGGATGAAAAACACTTTTTCTTAGATTTCCCTGCGTACACACACATAATATCTTAGTTTCAATTTTTTGTTACAATACAAAACTACCCAACCTTCTATCTTATAAAAATTATAATAATTTGAGAATGCTCTTCTACAAGCCTTTTGAACATAGAAATAAAACTTTAAAACAAACCAAGTAATTCCTTACTTTTTTTTCTTAAAATTCAATATACCAAAATTAATTTAAATGAAAGTTGAGTATCATTATCATCATCAAAATAATTTGGTTAGAAAATAAAAACATTTTTACTGTAATAATCAATTAAACAAAACAAATATAATCTTTGAAAGTTGTGGATATCATTGCCTTTTAAACAAATATAATATTTGGAAGTTGTGGATATCCTTGCCTTTAAGCATAATGATGTGAGATAGGTTAGAATATTAACATATAAGAAAGTAGGTATGTTTGTTTTTGGAAAAGATAAATATTATTCTATAATCATACAATATAATTATATTATATTATATAATAAAATTTTGATTTTTTAAATATATATATAATATTATATTATTACAGATTATTTTAATTTCATATTTTTAATAATATTATTTTTTTAATAAATTAATTAAAATAATTTAATAATTTATATAAATTATCTTAACATTATTTAAAAAATAAAAATTAAAAAAATTGCTCTTTATAATTACTTCAAAATGAGTTTAATTTAAACATATAAAAGATTATTCATAATTACTTTAAAACAAATTGAAAAGATGCTTCAAGATTACTTATATTTTGTCTCCACATGCTAGCAAAAGCCAATAGGCTTGGTGGACAAACCAATTGAAAAGATGCTTCAACATTACTTATATTTTGTCTCCACATGCTAGCAAAAGATAATAAGTTTGGTGGGAAAAGAGAGAGTGTACACCTTAATTTGTTATACATGTAAAGTATTTTATTTATCTATCTAGTACACTCTATAATAAGCTAATTCTAAATAATAATAAAATTTATAATATTATTTAATTTATAAAATAAATTATATAATAAATATTTTTTATTAAAAATATATAATTTATAATTTATAAAAAAATATTATATTAGTTTAGAATTTATAGTTAGCCTTGTCGACCCACAACCTTCCTTGGTTTTCAATTTTTTTTCTCAAGTTTATGCACATGCCTTTAGGTATAATGACATAAGGGAGGTATGTATGTCCCATCATTGAGCTTCAAAGTGGTTTGATTGTTGGGAAAGATAAAGACAATTTTATTATTTTGATAGTAAACCTTGATTTTAGGGAAATAATGTTAATAATGTTGAAGAGAGATCATTTTCAAGTTTTTATTAATAATCTTTAAATATTTTATTAAATTATTAGTTATTAATATATCTATCTACCATGGTTAAATATATTTCTAAATTATGATAACAACCAACCAAATCCAATTCACAACCAAATCTTCTTGACTTATAATAACTACGAACCAAATTTAAACTTACATAATCTTTAACTAATTATAATAATAACTTCGATTATGGTCATAGTTGTTACCTTACACCATGTGGAAAGATGCTTCAACGTTACTCTCAAGGTAGTAGATAAGACAAAGGAGTGAGACCGGACACATCAATTTGTTATAAAAATAACATTATGATTGATACGCTTCCTTAGTATTTAAGGGAGCATCATAAATGTTTCCAATTTATAAAATGAAATATATGAAGTTTAAAGTCTTATCTTAAAATATGTTATAGCTTTAAGGGTTAGCTCAATTGGTAAGACGTGTGCAAACTCTTTTAGTTCGGGGAGAGGTCATGGGTTCGAGCCTTGAGTCCTTTGGGGTTAGGCCTTCTACAAGGATGGCCAGCGTAATGTGGAGAAGTATTGTTGAGTTTCCCGTCGATCTTTCCATTGAAAAAAAAAAAAAAAACTAAACTTAAAATATGTTACACATACTGTTAAGGCAAGTTTAATAATCACTATAGTGTTACACATACTGTTAAGGCAAGTTTAATAATCACTATTTCATTCTCTCTCTTTTTACGTTAAAATATGTTACACACTTACACTATTAAGGAAAGTTTAATAATCAATCTAGTGTTAGAGTATTAAGCAAGTTAAATGATCACTATTTTACTGTTTAGCAGTTTTTTTTTTAAGTCAAAATGTGTTAAACATTTGTTTACTATTATGGCAAGTTTAATAATCAATTGTTGTTACACTATTAAGGCAAGTTTACTGATCAATGGCTAATTTATGACTTTTTTATTTTTTTAAAAATTAAGATTTTTTTGGGTTATATTTTATAATAATTTTGAAATTATATATATTTATATAAAAGATTTTAATATTTCATATGAATCTTAAAATTAATTAATTAATTATATATATATATAAGAAATTTAAAATTAATTTATTTTATTAAAATAATTTCTACACAAAAAAAATTTCAACGAAAATAAATTAGTTTTCCAAAAATGATTTGTAAGAGATTTTCATTAAACAATCCTTATAAATGAAGTTTTAATTTAAAAAATAGAGTATTCTCTTTTTTATTTTAATTTCTTATTTACAATGAATTTTAAATATTTATTAGGTTTATTTAAGATGGAGATTAAATGGACTTGAATGGTTATAATAGATTTAATTAAGTTCTTGAAACCTTTACATAAATATTTTTGGAAAACTAATAAACCTATGTTAAATAATTATCATAAAAGAGTTTGGGTTAATAAATAAATTTATTTTAATTAAGTGTTTTGAAGGTCATGTTATCACAAATGATGTGAAGTAATTATGAGTAAATAACACTTGATGGGAGATTAAGTTTGTAAGCAATTTTAAGAGAGTGTGGAAAAATAAGCCCGAGGCAACTGAAGGCACATGCTAGGTTCTCTTTGTCACTAGGTATTTGTTAAAGGACAATTATCAAAGATAAAAATCATTCAAGTGATGTGAAGGTTAAGAATAATCATGTAGTATGCCAAGAAGGATATGACGAAAAAAGGTAATTATACATTTTTTACGGTGTGGAAGAAATTGCTCTTAATGGAGCTATTAATCAAACGATTGAGAAAGTACTAGCGTGGTGTGGTGTTGGGATATGCTCCCAATTTTGGGAAAAAGGTGATCATAGGAAATCTGGTAATTTTCGAAGGAGATGGCGTTATTCCCTCGGATCTTGGTATAGAGGAAAATATCATTTCCCCTTGCATCGAGGAGTCTCCTAGCCATACCTAGGATGCACTTAATGGGAAGAATACGGAAAAGAATCTAAGAGGTAAAAAGAACTGTGTGAAATTGAGTTTTTTTTTTAGATTTGATTACACGAGAACGCAGGTGACAGTGGACGGGGCCTTCGAGGGCTGCGATTTTGCTTTGTCTGACAGGCTGATCTGGCTGGGCCGTCGTCTCCTTCTTGTTTGGACGGGCTGCTGCTTCGGAGGTGATCGGATTGCTGCGTTCGAGGCTTTTGTCCTCATGTGTTGATCGTGGTTTATCCGAGTGTTTCTCTGGTGGGGCATTTCGATGGTGGCTGAGCTGGATGGTGATCTGCCGCCTGATCTGCACTCGGATTCCTTCGACAAGTTAATAGCCTCTCACACCAGGAGATCTGGTAAAGGAGACCCTCTGAAGTTTGTCAAAATAATTGAAGATGTGTCGGAAGTTTCCCTTCCTCCGGAAGAAACTATTCGGGTTGCTCTCTCCCTGGCAGATCGAGCACTGATAGGGAAATTCATGGGGCTCTGGCCCTCGCCAAAAACCACTGATAGCTGGGTCCAAAGAAACTGCATACCCCTAATCTCCAAAAATGTTGCCTCATACTCAGTCGAACGGGGTTACTTTCTATTCGACTTTGAATCCAAGGAAGACAAAGAATTAATTTTCAGGAATGGGCCCTATTTCATGGGGCCGCAAGGTCTATACCTTAATGGGTGGACCCCGAACTTCGATCCCGAGGCTGACACCCCCAAAGTCGTGCTAGTCTAGGTCAGACTTCCCAACCTCCCTATGCACTGCTGGAATTCTAAATCTCTCCATGCTATAGGGACCGTCCTGGGGAAATACATTGACATGGCTAGCCCAAAGGACCAATAAGCTTGTGCCCGCATCTGCGTTGAGGTTGATCTTGAAGCTGGATTACCAGAAGCCATAAAATTAACAATGGGGAAATGGTCTCATTTCCAAAAGCTTGACTATGAACAACTTCCTTTCAAGTGCATAGGTTTCCATGAATACGGGCACTTCATCTGTAACTTCCCTAAAAAGCCCAAGATCCAACAAGACAAGGAAGAAGAATGGCATAGGGTGAACAGATCTAAATAAAAAAATCAAGCCAGAGTGGCTCCAAAGAAGGGTGAGGGGAACAAAGAAGCAAGAGTTATCCCATTGGAAGGAACTCAAGAAACCACAAAGCCTAAAAAGACTAATGAAATAAGGGATGAATCCAACGAGGTAGAAGAGAAATCCAGTAACAGAGAGAGTAAGGACTCGGAAGCAATCCTATCAGACCATCAAGCAAAAGATCAAGATGAAGGAGCAGCAGTGATAAAAGAAGGAGAAAGCATGGGGAAATCAGAGGAAGAGTCTGATTCGGAAGAAGAAGAAGAGGAGGAAGGGGAAATAGAATTGACCACCCTAAGAAAGAATAAAACCAAAGGAAGGAAATCCAAGAAAGAAGTAAGGGAATAAGCTACCTACAAGGATAAGCTACAAGGATCCTAGCTAACCATGGAAAAGTTGCTGAAAAACACAAGGAACACCCACCAGTACGGGCATGCCCAGAAAGGGATGCCTATGGCCTCCAAAAGTAAGTAATGAAGGTCCTCTCCTGGAACTGCAGAGGTCTTGGTAGCAAAATCAAGGAAGAAGCTATGATAGATTTAACTTCTTTATACTAGCCGAACATCTTTCTGATCCAGGAGACCAAGATGGAGGAAGCCGCATTTCTCCAAGTTAGTATAAAATTTTGGAAAAAAAGAGGTAGAGCTGCAATAAGCTCTAGGGGCACCTCTGGAGGCATTGGAACACTGTGGGATGACAAGAAATTTAAGGCTGTTGACATCAAGTATAGCTCATGTTGGATCCTCACCTCGCTGAGGCAAAAAGACACTAATACTCTGGTAAGAATTTTCAATATTTATGCACCTAACTCTTATGCACAAAAAAAATCTGCTGGAATCTCCTTCGTGAGAAAAGGAGTAACCTGCAAGGAAATATAATCCTTGCGAGGAATCTAAATGTCATCCTCAACCAAGATGAAAAAAGAGGGGGCTCCCTGGTCAGAGACCCCATCAGAGAAATTGTAGATGAGATCATTATGGACTAGGATCTCTTTAATGTTAAACCATCTACAGGAAAATATACATGGAATAACAAGAGGATCGGTCCTGGGCATATTGCTGCCAGACTTGATCGATTCCTGGTCTAGGACACTTTCCTCCTGCTGGGTCTGAATTTGTCGTCTAAAATCTTATGGTTCGGAGGATCGGGTCACAAGCCTATTCTTCTTGAGATGTTGAATGATAAAAATATGGGCCCTATACCTTTTAGATTCAATCCAATGTGGGCCAAACACACTGAGTTTTTAAAAATCGTAGTTGATACATGGTCTTCCCCAGTTTTAGGGTCTCCCTTCTTTGTATTGGAGGAGAAACAACGACGGCTCAAGAAGGCTCTTAAGTCTTGGGCTAAGTCGATTCCCACTCCAAATTATAACAAAACTCAAGCTTCCCTAGCATTGGAGAACCATCAAGCCGGCATGGAGGACAACAATATTGACCACATTGACATCCAAAAGGAGACTATGCTGCAATCGGCCCTTCAAGATGCATGCAGACAAGAAGCTGAGTGGTGGAGGCAAAAATCTAGGTGAAAATGGCTCAACAATGGTGACAGGAATATCGGCTTCTTCCACAAGCAGGCCAAGGCTAGGAAAAATTTCAACCATATGCTCAAGATCCAGGCTCATGACAGGATTATTAACAATTTCGAAGACATTAAGTATGAAGAATCCAGGTACTTTAGCGATTTGTTCACTGCTCAGCCTATCACCGAAGATGCCAAGCTATTGAATCTTGTTCCTCGGTCAATCCAAAATAATGATAATGTCATTCTGAACCATAATATCACTCTGGAAGAAATTAAGGAGGTCGTTGATGGTATGGAGGAAGATAGGGCTCCTAGTCTGGTATAACGCCAACTTCATAAAAAATTGTTGGGATATCATAAAAAACGACTTACTCAAAATGGTTAGTAAATCTCAGAGGTATGGCAAACTTGGAGGTAGCACGAATTCTGCCTTTCTGCCTCTCATCCCCAAAGAGAAGGATGCAAAATCCTTTCACAGGTTTCGGCCTATATCCTTGTGCAACATAGGATACAAAATTATTACGAAGATTATGGCGAGTAGATTAAAACATATCCTTCCTTATCTTATTCCAGAGAACCAAGGTGGCTTCATTAAAGGCAGGAAGATTTGGGATAATATCATTTTAATTCAAGAGGCAATCCACTCTATTTTGAAGAACGACGATAAAGGAATGGTGGTGAAACTTGACTTAGAAAATGCATTTGATAGAGTCAGCCACTCCTTTCTCTTTCAAGTAATGCTGAGATTTGGATTCGCTCCAGAATTTATCTCATGGGTCAAGGCATGTATCAGCAAGTCGTGGATAGCCTCGCTCATTAATGGAAGGGTTGCCCCCTTCTTTCAAGCTTCAAAAGGGCTGAGGCAAGGATGCCCGCTATCTCCTCTGCTTTATGCAATCCAAGCTTCGGTTCTAAGCTTTTAGTTGGAACACGCCAGGCAAGACCAGGACTTATCAGGCATTAGGATGGCTAGAGGCACAAAAGATATCAATCATGCACAATTTGTAGATGATACTACCTTTCTTGGAGGAGCCAGTGAGATCATAGCCCGTCGATTCAAGAACGAAATGAACCGTTACTGTCATGCCTCCGAAAGCAAAATCAACTTAAGGAAGAGTCAGATCTATGGTTGGAATATTAACCCTAGGGAAATGTTAGAAATTTCCTGGGTTCTTAATATGGATGGAGTAGTCAACTGGGACTCCTTTAATTATCTTGGGGTCCCTATTTTCAAATCCAAACCCTAGAGCTCAGCCTGGAATCCTATTGTGGAAAAAATGAAAAAGAAAATGTTGGGATGGGGGAAAGCTTGCTTAAATTTGGCTGGGAAGGTAGTGTTAATAAAAGTTGTTTTGAACAGTTATCTTCTTTACCAATGCTCCCTTCTTCTTGCTCCGATCAAAATTATTGCTCAGATCGAAAGCCTGGTGAGATCTTTTCTCTAGCGAGGTGGGAATAATGGGGGGGCCAAAAAGTTTGCTTTGGTCAGTTGGAAAACAATCAAGCTGCCAAGGACGGAGGGTGGTATGCAAATCATAGATTTAAGGACTCAAAACTTGGCTATGGGAGCCAAGTTGCTCTGGAATTTGCTTGACTCCAAACCTTCCTAGTGTAGTCGTGTGATAAAATGAAAATACTTTCCAGGATTGAGGCTCAGATGTCTTGAAATGGATAATGAGATTAATAACGAATCTCTTATATTCAATCTCTGCAAAAAAGCGTTGCCTCTATTCAAAGATGAGCTGCATTGGATACCAGGCAATGGGAAATCGGTCAATATTTGGCAGGACGCGATGCTTGGGAAGCCTCCCCCATATCTTCCACTACAGCATAAATGGTTGGAGGTGTTGGGTAATAAAACTATTTGGGATATCTCTGAGTGGGAAACCGAAGCTCCAAATCGATGGGCTGGATGGGTCATGTCGGAGTGTCCTGAAGAGTTAAAGGATGAAAGAAATATGTTGATGAATCATTTGGCTAGGCTAGCTCCAATGGCTAAGTTCAAAAAGGACCGGAGTGGTTGGGGAAGACAAACCGGCAGCTATTCGATGTCTGAGGGATATCATAAATTTGTTGCCAACTATAATGTGCTTGTTAACTCAGCAATGTGGAATTATCTATGGAATTGTAGCACATTGCCAAAAATTGAGATGTTCATCTGGTCGTTGATGCATGAGAGAGTGCTAACTGGTGAGAATTTGGAGAAACGTGAGTTCGCCGGTCCATTTCACTATCCCCTCTGTGCTGAAGCTTCTGAAAATATCAGTCATCTATTCTTAAACTGTCCTTATGCCATTTCAATCTGGAAGGAAGTGATGAAGCATTGGGGAGATGAGATTCAATTGCTAGACAAAATTCAGGTATGTTTCCTCAATTGGGATAAATTGTATCAGGGTGAACTAGCTCAGAAAAAAGGATTGAAAGTTTGTTGGATGAAACTCCCTCAAATAATATGCTGGTGCATTTGGAATGAAAGAAACCACAAAACTTCCAGAACAAGATCCAACCAACGTGGAAGATAGCTATCAAAGTAAATGCATTACTCGGTGAGGCTGTTAGTGTTTCAAAGATTCCAAATAATAAAGGAAATTTGACAGACAAAGAAAAAAATTGGATGCAAAGTCTCAATATCCTTGCTGTAAATAATTTGGCTACTAAACATTTGGAAAATTGGGATGTCAGGTTGGACAAATCTCAGTTTGAGAACTAGCTAAGAGAAAGGAAGATTTTTAAATTGTTTTTTGATGGAGCCTCCCAAGGGAATCTTGGAAGAGTGAGAGGAGGAGTTGTTATTGATCCAGATGGGAGGAGTTGTTATTGATCCAAATGGGAAAGTTAAGATAGAATACTATTTGAATATTGGATATGAATCCAATAATATGGCCGAGGCATATGGGCTCTGGCAAGTTCTCAAGCAGTTGCAGAAGAAAGGAGTGGATGAGGTATTGGTTTTTGGAGATTCTAGGTTAATTATTCATGTGTTGAATGGAGGAAGAAGGGCTAAGAACGAGCGACTAGCAAGGTTGATTAATAGAATCAGGTCCAAGGCCAAAATGTTCAGGAGGTTAAAAAAATTTCATATTCTTAGGGAGCTAAATGTTATGGTGGATCTTGCAGCCAATAAATCTATAGCTGTAGGTCTCAATGAACTTATTGTAAACTCGGTTGTTAGCATTGATATCCCTCCGTAGATCAATTTAGGTTACTTGCCTAGAGGAAGTAGAGTTTATTGGTAACTTGTTGTAACCTATTTCCTTATCAGCAATTCCTATGCTAAGTTCTTATTTATAACATAACCATTTTTGTTATAAAAAAAAAGAACTGTGTGAAATCGAAACTAAAATCTCCATTCCTGGTTCTTGGGGAAGACATTAGAATGAATGAAGTAGTTGACTATGTGGAAAAAATACTGGTGAGCAAACTTTTAGGGGCTAGAATCAGCTTGCATGGCCTTAAATTGTGGGTTATGGAGAATTGGAGTGAGCATATTGTGATTTTACCGAAGGTATGCTTCCTTCCTAGGGGTTGGTTGGCATTCAAATTCAAATATGAGAAGGAGTATTCCAAAATCCTAAACAAATATTGGAAATGGAAATCTGGGGTGATTTTCTTAAACAATTGGTCGGTGTTGTTTGATTTGAGAAAGGAAAGAGTGGAAAAAAGGGCTATGTGTGTTAAGCTACCAAACCTGCCCTTAGAGCTTTGGTCTACATATGTATTCACAGCTACTGGAAATGTTTTAGGTTATTTTATGGAAGTGGATTGGTCCTTTCTAGAAACAAGCAAGTACACGGTGGCGTGAATTCTAGTGGAATTAGACATTAAAGAAGGTTTGGCAGAAAACTTGGAAATATTGTGGGGATCTAAATCCATTATGCAAGAATTGGACTATGTTGGGATTCCATTTAAATGCAATTGATGCCACACGCATGGGCATTTAGTTTTGGATTGTAAATTGCATTTCCGTAGGAGAATAAGGAAGGTAAAGGAGAAATATTTCATGAAGAATAAATATCAGCCATTCCCTTTACAAGATGGAGTGCAAGAGGATATAAAGGAAGATTCAAGAGTTTTCTTCTTTAATGAATTGAACCTCCAATCAAAGAATTTTGGAGTATGGATAATTTTAGGGGCTATATAGAGCCCATGGGCTATATTAAGGGGGTTACAAAAATTTAGTGGGCTCTTTTCTTATATGGATACGGTTTTTTTCAGCTAAAATATATTCGTCCAATATTTATTAGAAAATAAATAAATCTAAAATGAATAGCCTCCTGTATATTAGCGAGGAAAATGAAAAAAAAAAAAACTATTTTTCACCCTATCAAATTCTCCTTCAAATCTATCTTTCGCCCCCAATTTCTACAGAAAATCTAGTGAAATCACTCTTTTGCCCCCAATTATTAGTAATGGAGGCTCCCAAGGGTTATTTCTCCCTCCATTTTCCTTGTAATTTAAGCATATGGCTGCATTTTCTTGTATTTTTAGTCAATTTCATGTGATACCTTCTTTCAACCCTTGATTTCTAGTTTAGGAGGGAAAATCAAGGGCTATTATTTTCTATATAAAGGCTACAGTGATTCATGGTTCACCCACATCGGAATGCACTTGCATGGTGAACGTTCTAGTTGATGCAATTCCACTTTTCATTCTTAGTTTTCTCAACATTTTAATCTTCACATAACATCTCGATTGTCAAAAGCTCAAGTCTTGAAGGGGCATGTCACACATGCAATTTATTAGCGAATACAAACTCACATCGCATTTTTCATCCAATAATAAGATTTTTATCAAACATTGTATGTTTTTAATCGACAATTACAACGGATTATTATATTGTAAATTTACCTTTTATCATGTTTTTTTATTATCATGGATGCTTTTTTAGGCTTGTTGAACTCTAGGGAATTCTTGATTCTTAAGGATCATTCGGTGTTATTAGGGTTTTATTCTATAGGAGTATTGGCTATGTGAAAGTGTTATAGAGCTCAAAAGATATGATTTATTTTATGCCTTGTCATGTTTAAACTATCAACTAGAATTTATATGTTGTTAGTCGATGCTACTCTTGATGGAGATATGCCACATGGTTTTTATATATTCAAACTAAATTTGACCCGGTTGTTTAACATGTGTTTTTTATAGGATCTTTCTATGCAATTGCTATTGGATCTAAGGTGTTAATAAGAGTGTATATGTTCATATTTTATGTTTGTTATTGTTAATGTTTTGGATGTTTGTAATATAAATGAATGCAAATTGATTATAATGGCAGGGCTACATTGGAATGGTAATTATTTTGGTTGCCTTCTTGTAGTGTTGTACATAGCATGCATGTAGATTCTTTTATTTGTGTTGAGAATTTCTTGATAGGCATATTTTTTAATTCGTATTTCAAAGTTCGTCAATTTTATTTCTGACCTAAATTTGTTGGGTTCGGTACTTGTTTTACGATTTGTTTTTTTAAGGGTCATTTAGAAGTAAAATAAGTTTTGGTTATTTTTTTATGTGTAATTGCTATCATCATCCATAAATGGCTCTAGCTATGTATGATAAATATAACATTTTGTTGGAACACAATACTTCATTTCCATCATGATTCTATATAATATGTACAAGGCATGTTTGACCTGAGATGCAGACATTATGTTATTTCATATCTAGTCTTTTGCATTCAAAGAGGGTGATAAAACAAATTTATAACATTTTGAATGCTTTCAAAACTTTTAATGACATAGATACAAACACCTCCTTATTTTTTCTAAGAAAAAGTAGCCTTTAACAGAGTATTTCTAATTATATGCCTGATGATGCATTAATGTGATTTATATTCTTGTCAGTGCATGTTCTTATTTCTAATAACCATTGCAAGTTTTCTAATTGACTCTTAAAATTCTAAATTAAATGACATAATTCATATATTGATTGTCAACAAAAGAAAGGAAAGAATGGCATTCATATCTATAAAAAGTTAAGCATGTTATTTTTTTTCTTAAAGGGTATGTTTAAAATGAGAGAATTGGAAAATACGATAATTGAGAATTCATACACTATATTAAGGTTGTGGGTATCGATAATACTCCACGTTGTAATAATGGTTCATGAGTGCCATAATTACTCCAGAATGTAAAGTATTCAATTCTATCAATTTGTCAATATGTCAAGGTTTGGGTCCCCACATGTCCCTTAGATCATTAAGGGATGTGATAAAAAGTAGATTCCCCACTTTCCTTGAATCTAGTTAGTGTAGTTGTGTTTCACCAACACCTCCAGTTGTGAGTGACCCAATATTACTTGTGAAATGTATAAATAAATCCCTCCTCTCCTCATTCATGCATTTGTTCATTTCAGGGTGTAGGAGTTGAGAGATTCGAGCTCTGGTATATGCCCTTCTATTGCACTACCTTAGTAATCCACAGAATCAAAAGCTAAGCATTCTTAGCAAAAATATTTACCAAGACATTACAAGATTTTATAAGTTGACGAAATATTTTCCAAGTTTTTTACAATATTTTATAATTGAGTGAAATATTCGAGGCGCTTAGAGCAGCAGGAGCCTCAAGAAGCAGTTCCTAATGCTTTGTCTTTCTTTAAATTGCAGAGGCCTAGCTAGCGCATCTAAGAAGCTAGTAATTAGGAATTTAATAGATTTTCTTAAACCATATGTGGTATTTATTCATGAGATCATGTGTTCGAGATCCAAGGTAGTTGAAGAATTAAACCCTTTTTTAAAGGATTGGGAGTTTTCTTTTGTGGATGCTTTGGGGAAGTCATGAGGTTTGATTACAGGGTGGTGTAGAAGAAAAATGGCATATTCTAACTCTTGGTCTATTAATTCGGGTCTAGGGGTGAATCTTTTCAGTTATGACTTAAGAAAATATTTTCTATTTTTAAACATATATGGTCCTTGTGGGGACATGGTTCCTTTTTGGAATTCCCTTTTTGACAAATCCATTATCCAGGAAAGAAACATGATTCTTGGAGGGGACTTGAATTTTTCTATCGGGCATTCAAAAAGATGGAGTCCAAAATCCATAGTCGATAATCTCTTTGAGTTTTTTAGACTTAAATTGGAGGGAAAACGTGTAATTGATGTAATTCTTAGTAACTTAATACCTTCTTGGACTAACAAAAGATCAAGTATGAACATAATAGCTAAAATGTCAGATCACTTCTTAATTTCAGAGAAGATTATGGAGTACTTGACTCGTATTAGGCATCGATCAAGAAGGTGAGTCTGACCATTTTCTAGCAAAATTGGAAACTGAAGGGGAAGAGAGAAAAAATTCTAGGTCCCTTTAAATTTAATCCTTGTTGTAGTTGGTATTTCTCCCCTACTATATGCAAAAGCACCTACCCTAAATCGGTCAGATTTAAGGGTAGATTTCATGGTGCAAGGGATTTCTCAACCTCGACTTATAACAAAACAACAAGAATAATTTAATATTTTTAATCTAACTAATTGCAATAAAACAACAAAAAATACCTTTAAAATGGGCCGCTGTAGTCTATTTCAGGAAATGGTTCATAGGCTCCCACGATCCTGGTCTTTGTTTATCTTCAACAAAGGGTTGTCACCGGAAAATGGGATTAAGGACTACACGAAGAGAACTCGACATTCAACGTGGGATAGTGTGGCTAAAGGATGTGATGGACAAAAGGTTCTAGAAAATGTAAGGAATTCCCAAAATTTGGGAATATGATCAAAATTTGTTACGAGGAGACATTCACAATGTATTTATAGGGTGATCCAAGGTTTTATGACCCATGGTATTTTATTGTGCATGGTATTTATCCGTGGTTTTCAACCCATTCTTATTTTAGATTTTTTTTTCCTTTTTGGAGAGAGTGGGGTTATGTCACAATAAATATTCAACTTCCCTGTATTTATGGGGGAAGGAATAATAATGTTTTCGACCCATTTTGGTGGAATTTTAGTTGTGAAGGTCAAAACGGAGGAAATAATGGTGGGAGTATGATGTATAATCATGGTTTGGACCATAGAGAGCTATGTGGACAATTTTTGGTGCTAACATATTGCCCCTTGAAGAACTAGTACATGGGAACAATGGCATTCTCATAGAATGCAATATCACAACAACTGATGCTCTACTAAATATGGAGGTGTACACAACTGGATGGACTCAATGACTGCGAGTCAGAATCTATGAGGTACAATAAACAACATAAAGTACTATAGATAAACGAAAGCATGACACTAAGGGGATTTTGAACACTGTCACCAATGCAACCCAAAAATCACAAGGGACATGAAACTATATGGGTCCCAAAACAGCCTCACCAATGTCCTAGAGTCAGGTGACAAATGAGGTCTTCAACCAAATAATGAAGGAACCAATACCCTATACGAATATCAACGGTGCAATGATGGAGTTGAAGTTGAGAATGTCAGACACAACCAACTCAAAAGGCACTAAGGACTCCTTTCAAGTGGTCCCGGGAACTTATCAATGAGGTTGATGAAACCAAGATACAGGGACCTCTGGGTCTATCCTCTAGAATAGATGTGTTGACATCGACAGAGGGAGACCTGCAATTACCAAGGAAATAAGGTTTCCATGATAGAAACACGAGGGGGACAACTAGATATTTAGAATAATAATGGGATTGAGACACTGAAGGGGGAATAGAGGTAGGGGAGTATGGGGGAATCAAACCTCCTTTGTTCAGAGTATGATGGAAGGGATGAACTGGCAACAAATGATAGTGACTCATGGGGAGGGAATCATAGTTGTGGAATCGAGGAGATGACTACGATGGGAAATACTTGGGGAAGTAAATCGACTAATGATATCTTGGGGATCTAAGGGGAGTCATCGCAGAGTACTCTGAACAAAGGCGATCCAATAGGGGAAAGATTCCCAAAATAGCCTCACAAGGGACATGAAACTATATGGGTCCCAAAATAGCCTCACCAATGTCCTAGAGTCAGGTGACAACTGAGATCTTTGACCAAATAATGAAGGAACCAATACCCTATACGAATATCAACGGTGCAATGATGGAGTTGAAGTTGAGAATGTCAGACACAACCAACTCAAAAGGCACCAAGGACTCCTTTCAAGTGGTCCTGGGAACTTATCAATGAGGTTGATGAAACCAAGATACAGGGACCTCTAGGTCTATCCTCTAGAATAGATGTGTTGACATCGACATAGGGAGACCTGCAACTACCAAGGAAATAAGGTTTCCATGATAGAAACATGAGGGGGACAACTAGATATTTAGAATAATAATGGGATTGAGACACTGAAGGGGGAATAGAGGTAGGGGAGTATGGGGGAATCAAACCTCCTTTGTTCAGAGTATGATGGAAGGGATGAACTGGCAACAAATGATACTAACTCATGGGGAGGGAATCATAGTTGTGGAATCGAGGAGATGACTACAATGGGAAATACTTGGGGAAGTAAATCGACTAATGATATCTTGGGGATCTAAGGGAGAGTCATCACAGAGTACTCTAAACAAAGGCGATCCAATGGGGGAAAGATTCCATAAGGGGATACCATATGTAAAATATGTGGGAAACGAAAGGCACTAGTTGGGCCTTCTTCATAGTTTAAGGATCATGAAGAAGGGATATAAGTATGCTTAGTAGGATACTATCTCATGGATTTTTTTCAATCCCAAGACGCTAAATGCTCAATGGTGTTTTCATGTTTAGAGAGTCTGGAAATAGGAAGAAGACTCCAATGGGATATCTTTGTCATACAATAGTCTCCAAAGTTCGTAAAAGGATAAAAGTGTACAAAGGATGTCTCTCCCAGCCGAAAGGGTCAGAGAGACTTTTTTTTGTAGGTAGTCCAACCAGGCCGAAAAAAGGTTAAACCTATATCGATTGGACAATCATTCAAATGCATTTACGAGCATGAACGAGACCAAGTTTGCTCGGTGATCATTTATGTATGAGAGGGTTGAAAAAGAGCTTAATACAACCCATAATGAGATTTTTCGTAAGTTACAATCCCAATGTCCAAAAAAGCATAAAAGGATACACGGGGAATCGTTCCTAACTGGAAGGTGCTAGGGTGGTCCTTTTCTTTAAATATTCTACGTAGTCCAAAAAAAGAGATAAATGAGGCCACATAGACTCCCTTTCAAATACTTTAACAAGACTGAAAGGAATCAAATGTGCTTGAAAATATTTTCATTCTTTAAGGAGTCAGAAAAGAGCTTAACAGAAACTCCGTAATGGCCAGTCAAGCAAGGAGGAAGTCTTTGATGTACTAAGAGGGATGATGTTGTGAACATGGATAATAAAAAATAACAGTGGAACATTGGTGGGGTTTCCTTGCAAGATGGTGAATGGCGGTAAAAAGAGGCCAATTTTGTAGTATGGATGGAGCGAATGGCTTGTGAACATGCCAATACATACAAGGTTTGATTTGCGTGGTGGCACGCAAATCGAGGTAACTATGGGAAATGGAATAAAAAATATAGGGAAAGAGGGAATGCATCTCATAGGTGGAAAGAGGGCAGAAAATCGAACCCGATGGTGCAAACGGCATGAAAAACTGACATCGGCTGACTCTGTGGTGCACAGGAGGATTTGACTTAATGAATCCCTATAAACAAGGGGGGACCACACGAACCTCGAATGAGGTGGTGGCATGAGATGATGATCCAAGAGGGAGGAATATTTGTGGGTTGTTTCTTCACTAGGGATATTTTTTAATAGTGATGACAAGTTCCTATCCTTATAAAGGACTACCGGGGAGATCTAGATATGCCTCGAACTCTTTGAAAGGTCTGGGAACTTGACGGTACGTATACATGATGATTTGTGGTTTCATTCATATATAGTTTACTATCATAGTGGTATCTAGATCATACATGTGATAGATATTGATGACATACTATGTGCATGTTCAAACATGGGACCGTAACCTCCAGTGGGGTACCATAGACGCAGGGGAAGGGTGGAGGGCTTAGATCCTCCCGCTTATGGGCAGAGGAGGCAGAAGAGTGCTACATTGGACTCATTGTGGCTAGACATGGAGAGACTATTGCAGGGGGTCACCGACGATGGGTGGAAGTACCTAGAATATGATCTAATCACCGCGTGCTACAAAGATCCTTCGGAGTGGATCTCTCTGATGAGGAGGATCGTGATTGTTGTTAAGTATGTCAGAGAGGTGGCACAGGGGAATATGTCAATGGAGGAGGAGATCTCATATGAGGATGAAGACACTGAGGAGGAAACAGAGTCGGAGAAGGATGACTTGGACTAGCAACGTGTGATGTTTCCCTCAATGCATTTGAGAATGGGGAGTTTTGTATGATATATATGATCAGCTGAGAAAGCCTATAGAGCTTCTCTTTTTGTATTGAACATGATGATATGATATGAATGCATGTGGATATATATTTTTGTATTTTTATGGGTTTTTATGAGTCTCTTAGTTATTATGACGGCTCTGCCTATATGATGTATATGACATATGTATGCATAACTATATGATGATGCATGATATAGTTTATTTCCTATAGGCGATGACTGTTGTGCCACTCTAGAATGTCATTAACCATTTGGTCTGCTACACTATTGAGACTTCTGGGAACATGCATGAATCAAATGGATTCGAAATGTCTAACCAAGTGTCTAGTGCGTCGGAACTTTCTAAAGATACAGGGATTGTGTACCCGGTAGTAGTTATTCAACTGGACGACAAGCATATGAGATTCTAGGAAGAAATCACGGCGATGAATACCCACGTGAAGGGTGGCAGTCAGGAGGCCAGTGACTTCGTCATACTCAACTTGGTTTTGGTAACAATACCAACACACATTCTGTCGATATGGATTAACTCATGTGATGGGGAATAAATGACCCATGCAACCAAGGCAAGATTAGGAGACCATCTACTTGCACCATCAGCAAAACCAACATAGGAGGGAAAGTTAGGATCCATCTAGAGAAATCAAGTAAACAAACTGTGAGACTCGTGGTAAAAATAATGAAAAACAAGAAAGAAAAAATATGATACAAGGGTATGCAGGTTAGTCTACTTAGGCATAGAATCTCTTGATGTCGAGCCCATTATGGGAATTCTTCAAGGGGTGACCATCGGATTTGGAGAGGAGGTGTGCCCCCTTTCCGAGACATCGATGGATGACATAAGAGCCATACCACATGGATTTGAGCTTCCCCTTTCTAGTCTTATCATGGGCTTGGTCATAGACGATGACGAGGTCCCCCTCGCTAAAGTTGAGTGGGTGGATGTGGGAGTCATAACGAGACTTCGATAGAGTCTTAGCCACTTCGATCATTTGGAGAGCAGCGCGACTATCCTCATCGATTGGTTTAAGCATAAGTAGGCATTTTTCCAATGGTGAAGTATCAAGTAGAAACTCGACGACAGGGTGGAGTGATGGAATATGACATTCAATGGGAAGAATAGACTTCACATCGTGGACTAAATGGAATGGGGTAAAACCGATGGTGGTTTAGAGGATCTCTGGGTTGTCACAAAACTGGTGCCTGGATATATCAGAGGGATATTCCAAGGACGAGGAGGGGTAAGGGCTACTGGAAGAAGAGATCATATAAATGGTGTTATCGGTGTCTGGGGAAGAGGCTGGAGGGTGGATCTCCTCAAGGATAGTGATTTTGAACTCATGGAAGTGCTTACAAAGCTCACTGAGGAGAGATCGGTACTTGGGAAAGTTTGGGAAATGGTTGGAATAATGACCATATAAGCCACAAAATGCACATGAGTACTTGGTTCTTAGAGATTTGTTCTTAACCGCAGATATGGTTGGTATGTTGACAATGGGAGTATCGTCGGTTTCGACTACTATGCGCTTATGGGTGCGAACGATTGGCAGATCGGGACAATTTTGTGTCGCATGGCCTTGGACATCACATAAAGCATAAGTAGGAGCTGGTGGACGTGGTTTTTATGGGGATTTTGGTGCCTTGCCCCCAGTATTCATGGGATGAGGGGGGGCAATAGTAGAGGGAGAAACAGTTGGTTGTATACTAGGATGTGGGTGTGAGACCATCTCAATAGGCTGTACTGGTGTGAACACAATCTGTAGTGTCTGGGATAGGGTAGGTGTATCCAAGTAATGCATGGGAATACCCAAAGTGAAACCCGGAAGGTTGAGAGTAGCCATGACTAGCTTACTCATAATTCTCGAAGGTGGAAAGAGGAAGGGGATTGTGTGGATGGGAAATGAACCCCAATAATTCACTGGGATATGTGGTTAGGCTTGCGGTTGAGGTTGTGAGGAGGTCAGAATGTTACCAAATGTGATAGTGCACAAATACGATATGTCAGTCATCAAAGGTGGGATGGAAAAAAAGGTGTTTGTCAAAGGAGAGTTGGTAAATAGGCCCAAACCAATGGTAGACAAGGAAGAGATGGATACGTTGTTGATGGTGGTGTTGATAGTAGGGAGGACATGCTTCGGAGTGGTCAGTCCTTTAGGATCGTAATTATATGTCAATTGGTCGATAGTCACAATATTCCCATCATCAAGGAACATCAAGTGTAGAAAGATGGTAGAAGCAATGAATCCCATTGCATACATGTAACTACATCCAAGGTTGACATTGTAATCGAGTTGGGTGTTGACAACCTCAATGTCAATCAACATGGGTTTTCTGGCTAACTCAACAAGGACATTTGGGAGAACGCCTTGTGGTTGAACAGCATGACCATTGTAAGCACGAAGGGCAATGGTGTAGGGTTGAAAGGTTGGAGATCCGAGTTTATGCCAAACAAAGGTTAACATAACCCAAGTGGATTCCCCCTCATCGATGAATGACCAAATTCTGAATAGTGACTGGAACCTAAAAGGTTATGGATGATGGCATATGAGGTTCTCCTTCACCCAAGTCGAAAGCGATTAACCTAGAATCAGAGGGATTGACAGAACCTAGAGTGGATAATAAAGCTTTTCGTTGCAGAGGACAATTTTAGAGGACTTTTAGAGAAGACGTGATAGAGCGAGAATGGACCAAGTCATAAACGATACCATAATTAAGAGCGACTCTAGTAGTAGGATTGTTTGCGATGCGACGCAAAGGGAACCGTAGGACTTTTGCAGTCCCATCCGTTAGGGGTCTCGAAAAAAGTAAGGACATATTGATAGCAGTAGAGGTAGATGTCATGGAGGGATTAATGGTTTCTGTGGTGGAGTGATATTGGTTTCGACGAGTCTATAAGTTGGCATCAAACAACAATGCCATAAGGTGATGGACAATAGGATAAATGGGTTGACCCACATAAGTGGGTGTGATATATTATCGTACCAAAGGCTCGGTTGCAACCATTCCTTGGTTTGGTAATGGGTTATGCAGGACCATAGCCGGAGGACCTTGTGGTGTGAGGTATGCAAGTGATGAAGCGACCACATTAAGGTCATGTTAATTGCCATCTTGTAACAAGTGGAGAACATGATTCATATGGGGGCACTGATGTGTATAATGGCCATAAGTATCACAAATGGTACACGTATGGTTATCTCACAATTGAGGGTTCTTCCCAGGTATATGTGGACGCTAGGGGTTTCGTGGGGGGGATTAGCTTCATTGTTATTTGGAGGGTTGGGTTGTTGGCCACCTCCTTGAGATTGGTTATTTCCCTGGTTCCTACTTCTCGCTTGCCTTCCCTTCCCTTGTTGGTTATTGGGGGAGGGTTGATTAGGGACGTTATGCTGAGCGTGGACCATTCCTTGAGGAACGGGATAATTTGGGGTCGAAGCAGGTGCGGGTTGCACAGGTGGTGGGTAGTAGGTAGGGGTAGCTGGAGGAGATGCCACAAGCCTACCATATGACCATTACATGTAGTTGTTAATAAAATTGGTCCATGAAATTGAGGAACTGGTGCAGGAGACGCATTCAAAGGTGTGGCTCCGGACTGAGCCTCTATGTGTGAAAAATCATGGTCGTATCCAGGTTGGGAAACACTATGGATGTTACCAAAGTGAGATGGGGTCGAAGGAGAGGTCATGTACAAGTGGGGAAGTTGGTTAATAGAGCCAATGACTCCATCAGCAAAATGGGATTCCCCCAGCGTATCTCGATATGAGGAGCCAGCATGCAGAGCATCAAGTATAATGGTATACATATAACTCGATTGGGCATAGATAAGATCGAACTATTGTGCTTTGATGATTGCTTATTCCTTAGTTTATGGGAACTTAGATGCAACATCCTTGGCAATAGGGGGGTAAGGTTTTAAGAAACCAATCAAGGAAAATCCTATCATCTAACTAGATTTTACACAAGCTATGACAACGACGCCACTCATAGATATGATTTGTGATATGGGTAGAAGTGTTATGTCGATAGGATAATAGGATTTCCACACCCTCAAAATAACAAATGGATAGTTGGAAGTACTAGGGAAGCATTGAGGCTAACGAGGAAAAGTAAGGATAAGTAGCATAGGGCAGCTCGATATACCATTTAGCCAAAACACTAGTGAGTGTGTGTTGGAATAGCCGCAATTAGATAAAATCATCCATTATGTTGTTAGAGGAACACCATAACTGGAATGACATAATGTGTTTTTGAGGGTTTTCTCCTGACTTTCCCTCAAACTTAGGGATGTCTCATAGGAGTTTGGTAAGCGTGGGAGGCCAAAACGGGTCATGACAGATGGGTTCTTTCGTCAACCATGCTAAATCAGGAAGGTTGAAACTAGCCATAAATGGTAGAATAGGACCCATACTAGATTGAGGAGGTCCAGCAATGGTGTTGGGACCAGCGGGCATGTAGTTGCCGCGTGCAAACAGGGGTTGGTATGGCTGACGTAGGATTAGTCACTAGAATGGTGTGAATAGCCAGAATGGTGGTAGAAGTGCCAATTCCCCCATGCATAAATGAAGGTATGGTGTGAACCATGGTGGCTGGAGTGGGACCACCACTAGTGGGTAGCGGACCAGCAGCAGTGTGTGTGGTGGCGAGGGGCCCACTAGGAACATGACCTGTAGATATTAGAGAAGGGATACCCGATATGAAGGGTGGAGTGGTCATGAGAACACATTGAAACATCCCCCCTTAAAAGGGGTTTGGAGGTGCACACTCCATGGGGCTAGATGGGGCGATGAACAAGGTAGGTTTAGACTGATATGAATCTGAATCATAATCAGATGTAGTGTATGGCTCTGAAGATGGTGAACAACATCGAATATGGAACTGACGGTGACGGTTCAAGGAACCAAACTAAGGGGTATGCCCCCTAATTCTATGCAAGTAGCATGGTGGAGCAATGGTGGCATGATGGTGTGTTATATAATGAATGAAGGCTCAAGGGTCTCAATAACAAGCTCAAAATTATAACTATATCCGAGAATGCAAAAGGAGAGATGATAAATGGTGGCATATAGGCCAAAAAGCAAGCTCTAAAATTGAACTGCAACAGTGCATCACAACAGGCGAGTCTACAACAAAACAATAAGAAATCCAACAAGCAGAACTACCTAGAAATAAAATGATGCACTAACCTATGGGGTAGAAGTGCAAGAAAACTCCTTGCTACAAGATGGAATCCCCTTAGAAATCGTATCCCTTGTTGGGTGGTCAAATCCACAGTCAAATAATATGAAATGGAAGAACTAGAGAATAAGAGAATCCCACTACCGAGAGGGACCTCGAGTAAAATATCCCTAAGAGACTCACAACTAGGTTACCGCGTTCATGACACTTCTGGGATGGTTTCTTGGAACTTCAGCCATTTGTTCCTCCATACCCAATATAATCCTCAACATGCATGAGGAGGACTATGAATGGTTAGCCTTCAATGCAGAATGGAGTGTAGTATTCCACCCTGACTTCTGGAACCCTTTCATTGTGGCTTACTCAGGTAGAGTAGGTGGCCTCCCGATAGACTAGTCGTAACCATGTCAACAAGTACTAAAGGATTTTGGTACCCTAATAACACCAACTATGTATTTGATGTAAGTGACAAAGGGGTGTGTTGCAGCTACAACTGTTCTCCCCAAAAAATTTCAAATTTTGGTCCCCTCCTCATGATCTAGTGTTGCTTTGAATCGTTTGGATCCGTGAACTTTCTGGTCATGCTTTAATTTTGAACGATTTGTTGAAGATTAACTCTCATCCTGTTTTCGAAAGTTGCTTGTGCTTTGAAAATTGTGTGGGTTGCAGATTTTGAGTTTGGTTTTGCTAGTCGATCAGATCAATTGTTCTTCGAAAGGCCGTTATTTCGGAAGTAAAACAGGTTGTTGACTGTCGCTGGATTTAAAGTTGTTCCAAACACTTAATATTTTTCATAGATCGGGCATCAAATTATGTTTGAGTCGGAAGGCCTTCTGCTTATTCTCCCACCATTGTGGAAAGATAATCAGCTTTAGCTTCGTTATTCTTTTCCGATGCATATGTCTCAATCGGCTGAGTTTTTGTTTCGCGTCGAAAAGTACTGTTACTTCGTTCTCCACAGTTGCGGATGACAGATTGTGAAGTCCCCCGATACATTGATTTTTTAACCTTGCTCTGTTATTTTCGCTGATCCCTAAGTTTTGGGCTTTCGCCGTTACGGCTGCCGAAAGCACTATCCTTCCGGTAATTAGTTGATTTCTCCTCCGATGTAGACCTTACCTATTGCGGAATGATTTGTCCTTTATATTTCCGCTGTTACGGCTCCTGATTCCGCTATCGCTCCGACAATTAGTCTTGCGAGCTCCGATGTGGATGTCTCAACGGTTAGCTTAGTGGTTTTGCCACCCGACGTTGCGGAAGGAATTATTCTTGCGACCTCCGATCCTTATGTCTCTGCCCGCCGATGCGTGTCACATGTCCGTAGTCTTTTTCTTTTCCACCGTTGCGGCTGGGCAAAGCATTTGGATTCCGATGTCAATGTCCTTCCAATTTTCGAGTTGAAGCTTTCCCGCCCACAACTTAGATCATAACTCTTCCGACTCCGATAGGCCTACGTGTTTCCGCGGTACCCGTCTCCTGTTAAGACCCGCTTATGCGGCTGTGAATGAGTTTACCCTGCCGATGTTAGCATTCTGAGCCGCCGATGAATTCATGGTTTCCTATCGTTGGTGATTTCTTTCGAACCCATAGGTAGACGAGATAGTGGTGTCGGCGTGTGTTAAGCTTCATAACAGTAATGCAACGCACAACCTTTCTTGCTGCTTAGCCGTTGTGGTTGATATAGTTTAACATGGTTTGACCTTCTTGAAAATACAGTCCTAATGAATGTTAATTGTCGTTTAATTCCAGAAGTTTCAAGAGACTATGCAGACCACCGTGGCAGGGAGATAGTTGGCAGAAGGGAGCTGGGCCGTTTGTGTAAAGGTTGAATCAAAGACGACAGGATTGCAAGGAGGGCAAGCAAAGTAGAAGGCGAAGCCAATAACGACAAAGGCACAGACCTGAAGGGTTTGTCAGTTACTCAGCGGATCATGAGTATGCATAGAAAAGATAAAAGTAGGGATCTGAAACGTTTGAGAGACCGAAAGGTCACGCGCTTGGGGGGGCAGCCCAAGCGGTCAGCTGTTGGTTTAAATATTTGAAAGTTAGAATTGACAGGGGCTTTTTCCCCCGAAAAACTTGTAAGAGGAACTATTTCGTTTTAAGACCGGAAATTGCAACTTTTGCCTGTTGGAGAAAGTGCTATGAGGAACATATCAATGCATTTAAATGAGCGATGTTGAATGGGAACTATTTCGTTTCAACTGTGTTTCATTAACTGTGAGAACGTTCTAAATTCCTGAACCTATGTTCTTTAGTTTTCTTTATGATGTTTTCCACTATGAGTAATGAGAGTCCTAACTGTTGATGAGCTATCTTATCATGTATACTTTTATTCATGTTTATATGTTTGGTTATAAGAACAGCTATCTGCGATTCGCCATAACATATGGACAGTAGTGCATTACTCATGAATTAATATCCACCTCCCTAGAGATAGCTTAGCTAGTTTTACTTTATTGCTGTATATGTGATTTAGATGCTTATGAGTTCTAAGATGAGAGGTAAGAACCTGCGCATCATGTTGTGACTACTCCTTGCATCCTTTATCACCCTGCATGGTTAATTAGGCATGTGCATATCATACTTTAAGTCAAAAAATGCAAAAATATACTACGGTGGACCAGGCCGCAACCGGTAAAACCTTTATTTTTTGTTACTTGACCTACGGTAGCCGGACCGCAAACCGGATGGATTCCCTATACCAAACAGTCACGGGCTAGTTGGGAACGTTGACTGGGGAGAATCCCTTGCTGTTGTTGCGTGCGAATTTCCAGGCCTCAACAGTTTTTGGCACTAGAAGGAGGGCCGCTAGTGCATGGCTGGTCGAGGAAACCCGTTTTCCCGAGATTATTCCACCATTAACAGTTCAGAAAGCAGTGGGCTTCATAATCCAATTCTGGAAGAAAGGAGTATAGAACATTTGTTTTCTGTCGACAACGAAGTTGTTAATAATCTAAGAAGACACACCAGGGCATATGTGAAGAAGATTGGAGGATTGCCAATCATCCCTGAATTGCCCATAAGAGAATATAAAAGGAAAGATCGTACCATATTGGAAGACTCAGTGCTGGTTGGGGATTGGGAAGAGCTTGTAGAAACAGCCCTACAGGAAGTTGTACTGCCTTTGAATCAAGAAGGCCCAGATACTCCTCATAGTTCTCCTGCTCACACTCCTATTTTCTCACCTCCTCACTTTCCACCCAGACTCATGGCAGGCGTAAACGCCAATCAACCACCCAACCCACCGAATCCACCACCTGCCTGGAGAGCCAGATAACCTTTGAACCTAACACCTCCGTTACATGATTTACCTCAAGCCTTTGAAAAGATGCTGCCTAAATTCGACCCAAGTGAGAAGATACTAGTAGACGACCACTTGCAAAGTTTCTATTTGGCAATAGAAGGGTTAAGGGCTGGGGAATATGAAGATGTAGTTTGCAAACTTTTCCTGCACACCTTTAAAGGAGCTGTTGCATCATGGTACTTTGGTTTGCCTGCTAACTCTATCCCTGATTAGGATACCTTCGAGAGGATTTTTAGATGTAAGTATGCAACCCAGAAGACTCGTGCAGCTCTTATGAAAGGACTATGCGCCTTGAAGAAAGAGAGGAAGGAAAAGGTGCACAGTTTCACTCAAAGGTTTGCAGCATATCTCACGAATTTTTCTGAAGCTGACAGGCCTACTGATAAAGTCCTGATTGAATATTATACCTCAGCTTTAGGACCTGATTTGGCCATGTTCGCCAAAATGAAGGCCAAGCCCACTTTAGCAGAAACTTGAAAAGGTAGAGGCTGAAAGAGAAAGTATCGAAGATTATCCCGAACGGTCAGGAGAGAAAGGTGTGGGAAAGAAAGCCTTGTTGTTTGCTAAGACTAAGGAAGAGCAATCACCAGATTTTGAAAGTATGGCAAAAATGATAAGGGAGGATAACAATCAATCACAACCTCCTCCTCACAATTCAACATCTATGAATTTAACAGAGGTAGGAATGGACAATTTTTGCACGTTCCACCAACAGCCCCACTCTGAAAAGAATTGTCCTCAATGGATAAACTCAATGACGTTGGTTATGAATCAGATGCTGGATTCTAAATTAACATAAGATGGAGATGAAGAAAAGAGGGACAGTACCACTTCAACGAAAGAACAAGAAGATGAGACTATGGTTCTGTGGAATTCCATTTCGTTATTCGATGCTGAGGAAGAAAAGAATTGGGGATATGAGAGCATCATGGAAACGAACGTTACAACAAGGAGCTAAGGGTCGGTTAAAGAAGACAGTCTCATACTCCAAAAAATCAAAAGGCTGCAGAAAAATGTTAAGAAATTTCAAAATAATTCCGCAGCTGATAAAACTCCCGAATTCACCATTACCAGCCAAGATCCTAGGCAGAATGATACGTTGGCCAAGCCCAATGAAGAAAAGATGAATGCTAATAAACCGCATCCCATTGAACCGCAAATGGATTATGACATCGTGGAAGATATAAAGAAGGTAAAGGCGAACGTTTCACTATTTGAAATGTGTAAAGTGCCGCAGCAAAAGGAAAGACTATTCAAAGCGCTTGAACCATCGGATGAGAGGCTGCCCATTGACAATCGGCCTAAAGAGGAAGAAGAAATCGGAGAAACCAGCATTGGAGGTAAGTCTAAGAACAAACATCCACCTTTCCTCCTCACTTTTGAAATTTTTAATCACAACGTACATAATTTCCTGGTAGACTCAGGGGCGTCGGTTAACGTCATGCCAATATCAGTCTGTAAAAAGATAAATGGGCAGCCTAGGCCATCCACATGGAGGGTTGTTTAGTTGGACAGGACGAATGTAAAGGTAATTGGTGAGATGGAGGATGTCCTAGTCCGCCTGTCATCGAATGATAAAGTGTGCCAATTCATTGATATCATGGTGGTCGATATACCAAACGCTTATGGGCTTGTCCTTAGCAGAGATTGGTCAGCAAAACTAAATGGATATTTTGCCTCGGATTGGTCGCATCTGTGGCTGTTGTATAAAGGGAGCCCAAACCAAATTAAAATTTTGAGGGAACCTCACATGAAATACAACGTTACTCAACTTGAGGAAAAGAATGAACCAGTGGATTCTGTGTTGGGAAATTATTTTATTGAGTTGGAACCAGGAAATTACCAAGCAGAAGAAGCCAGCAACATGTCAGACACCCATCCTGATCTCCTTCGATTCTCACAAGCTGATGAAATCGACTGTAAAATAGCAGACTTAGCAGTAGGAGTAGATTCGCATGCAGTAGAGAGTGATTTCTGGACTTTGTTTTTTGATGGCTCTAAGACGTTAGAAGGGTCAGGGGTCAGTTGTGTCCTTATCGACCCCAAGAAGAATAAACATTTTCTTTCATGTAGATTAGAGTTTGAATGTACGAATAACACAGCTGAGTATGAAGCGTTGGTGCAAGAATTGAGGAAAGCAATCGAATTAAAGGTAAGTAATCTAAAAGTTTTTGGAGATTTTGAAATAATTGTAAAACAGATTCGAAATCAAATACATTGTATTTCTCCCCACTTGAAAGCTTATCAAAATGAGGTATGGGATCTGCTCAAATGTTTTAACACATTTAATATTGTTTCAATTCCAAGTCTAAAAAATGCAGCAGCTGACTTGCTAGCCACATCAGCTGCTAGACTTGTGCCTACTAATAATCGGTGCTCCGTTGAACTGTTTTTCAGGCCCTCAGTCCTTGATATGATTACCAACTTACGAGTGTTCGATGACGATCAGTAGATTATAGAATGCTTAACAAATGACAAGGTATTTAAAGGAGAAATTATAGACGATGAAGAACATCAGGCCGAGCTGAAGTATGATAATTTCATCCCTAAAGGAGTCAGGTTCTTAGAAAGAATGTTCAATCTAAATGAAAAGTTTAGAAAGCCAACAAACGTGAAGACTCACAGCTCATCTCTACAGTTCGAATTGATAAATTTAAGGACTGAGACAAATCCTAAATATGTGAATCTTGGCAAATGTTGTTCACCAGCCGAAAGAGATAAGTTCATCAGTCTTTTTAATCAATATAAAGATGTTTTCGCCTGGACATACGAAGATTTGAAGACATATGACACTAGAATCATCCAGCATGTCATCCGCATTAAATATGGTGTCAAACCTTATCAGCAACCTTTAAGGAAAATGCACCCCAAATTGGAACCTCTGATTTAGAGTGAAGTTAAGAAATTATTGGATGCTAGGATCATTTTTAAGGCCAGACACTTTGAATGGGTCTCAAATCTGGTACCAGTGAGAAAAAAATCTGGAGAAATCAGGCTATGCGTGGATTTCAGGAATTTAAACCACGCCTCAGATAAAGATAACTACCCCGTTCCACCTATGGAGCAACTACTACAAATGGTCTCAGGTTCTGAACTATTTTCTTTGTTAGACGGTTTCTCAGGCTACAATCAAGTATTAGTAGCCGAAGAAGATAGACTGAAGACAACATTCCGGACCAGATGGGGAACCTTCGCTTACAAAAGAATGCCCTTTGGGCTTATAAACGTTGGAGCTACGTTCCTGAGGGCTATGGACATAGCTTTTCGAGATTTGATTGGCCGTAGTGTTGTAGTGTACCTTGATGATATTACGATATTCTCAAAGAGGAGAGGAGAGCACGCATTTCATTTAAGGCAGATTTTCGAACGCTGTCGAAAATATGGCATCTCACTCAATCCCAAGAAGTGTGTGTTCGTTGTTACAGAGGGAAAGTTGCTGGGTCACATAGTTTCAAAGAACGAAATCTCTATAGATCCGGAAAGAATTAAGGCCATTGAACAGATCCCCTTACCCCATAATAAAAAGGGGATGCAATCATTTATGGGAACCATAAATTTCGTACGAAGATGTGTGCCAGATTTCGCTCAGATTGTCAAACCTCTGCAGCAAATGGTGAAGCAAAGTGCACAGTTCAAATGGACTGAGATTGAGAAGGACGCATTTAGCAAAATTAAAACTGCTGTTGCACACGCACCCTCCCTAAATAGCCCAGATTTCGACAAATATTTTATTCTGTATACCTTTGCATCCGATGATTCACTAGCAGTTGTGCTTACCCAAAAGGAAGATGGGGGGGATGAATTCCCAATATCTTTCATGAGCACTGGCCTACAAGGGGCCGAATTAAATTACCCGGCTATTGATAAACAAGCTTATGCAGTATTCAAAGCAGTAAAACAATTCAGGCCCTACATATTGAAAAATCGAACCAAGGTGATCGTCCCACACCCGGCTGTGAGGTCCCTTTTTGTGCAGAAGGAGTTAGGAGAAAGAAGGGGCAATTGGGTAACAGCTCTTCAAGAGTATGACCTCGAATTCAAGCCAGCTTCTATAGTTAAAGGGCAGGGGTTGTGCAAACTAATGATTGAACATGGGAACAATGATGAACATGCCTGGGAAGACGAGGCTGAATTACATTTGATGGATGTATGTCCTTTGTTCACAGCCCCCGATCTTGGTATAGAGACCTCGTGCATTACCTGCAGGCAGGGTTGTTGCCCGAACATTGGAATTCTAAACAAAAAGAGCGTTGCATCTCAAATCAGCCTCCTATCAAATTGTTGAAGGAATATTATTCAGAAAAAACTACGACGGAGTTCTTCTTAGATGCTTAGAGAAAGAAGATGCGACGAAAGTAATGACAGATTTGCATGATGGGCCTGCTGGGGGACATTTTTCAGGAGATACTACAGCTCACAAAATTCTCAGAGCCGGCTACTATTGGCCCACGCTTTTCAAAGATGCACACGCCCATGTCAGGAAGTGCGACATTTGTTAAAGGTGCAGTGGAAGACAATCTAGAGCAGGCGGACCACTGAAGCCTGTGATGATCACGGAGCCATTCGAGCAATGGGGGTTGGATATTATTGGGGAGATAAAGCCAAACTCTTCCCTACAACATAAGTACATTGTGACCACAACTGATTACTTCACTCGCTGGGTCGAAGCCATCCCGCTGCGCAAAATAAATGAGGACGCGGTCATCAACTTCCTACAGGACCATATTATGACCAGGTTTGGAGTTCCAGTTTCTTCAGTTTTTGATAATGCTACTTATTTTTCCTCAATGAAATTAACTGCTTTTGCTCATGAGAAAGGAATAAAGTTGCATTACTCTGCAAATTACTATCCACAAGGAAATGGCCTGGCTGAATCTACTAACAAAAATCTGATTAGAATTTTAAAGAAGACTGTGATAGAAAACCAGAGGAGTTGGCATTCAGCGCTACCAAACGCCCTTTGGGCTGATAGAGTCACCCCCAAGTCTTTGTTAGGAGTGTCACCGTATACCCTTGTGTATGGTAAAGAAGCCATTCTTACCCCCAATATCATGCTACCCTCCTCCATAATAGCTCAAGAGTCTAGAGGGTCGGAGAATGAAGTTTTGCAAATGAGGATATGTAATCTTCTGAAAGCAGAAGAGGCTAGATCTAGGGCCAGAGAGCACTTTAAACAACAACAAGAGGTAATAAAGAGATGGTTCGACAAGCACAAGGTAGGAACAAAGGACTTTGAAGTGGGAGATTTGGTCCTCAAGTGGGACCACCCCCATGATGAGAAAGGAAAACACACGAAATTCCAGCAGTTGTGGGTAGGTCCTTTCCAGATTACGACGAAGCTTGGCCCTTCAACTTATAAGTTGCAAGATTTACAAGGGTGGGAAGAGAACTTACCAGTAAATGGCTTAGTTCTCAAGCCCTATTTTTCCTGAGTTGGTTTGTGTTCTTCTATTTTTGTATATAAATAATCTGACTTGGTCGTCTTTTTGAGTCTTTGAGTCATGAAGTTCAGTTTTGTTTTAGTTTAAATTTATGTTTGATTTCAATAAAAGAAGCAAGCGTTTGGTTGCATGGAGAGCATTAGGATTTTGGACTAACTAAAATCCTTGATTATAAGACTGTGTATTATGGTTTTATCTAATAGAATTTCTTCTAGTTTAGCAGTTTTCCCAAATGGCTATGAATGCATTGAAGTCCTGCTTAATCCCTGTAAAATAACTCAAGATTAAAAGGTCTGGAATACTATTTCGAGGCTCCATCCATCTCACACTTAAAAATTTCCTAGGGGGTGACAGCAAAAGACCCATGGAAAGGAAGCAGGGTAAACAGTATATTATATATAAATGATCCCATGCCAAGAATTGAAAGCCAAAGGCTAAGAAGAGTCAAAACTCCTAAGAAAGCAATATGTATCAAAACGAAGTACTAAATCTTATAAGTAATAAATCGCCGAAATCTCCTCTCCGTCCGTGAGCTGAAACGTGAATACGCCTCTCA
The DNA here is from genome assembly GCA_001517045.1 of Pseudotsuga menziesii. Taxonomy (NCBI): domain Eukaryota; kingdom Viridiplantae; phylum Streptophyta; class Pinopsida; order Pinales; family Pinaceae; genus Pseudotsuga; species Pseudotsuga menziesii. Next base: position 341,981 of record LPNX010379189.1, read on the forward strand.
CACAAAAGGACACTTGGGATAGAGGAGCCTGAATTAAAATTTAGAAAGAAAGGCATGCAGGAGGACTCATATGAAAAGGACAAAAAATCCAAAAGCACAAAAGTGATAAAATGGCATGGGAATGAGGAACAAATAAATATTCCTGTTTACCACATGCTACAATCTTGTGGTGTCCAAGCTGCCAGCTTCCTAAAGACAAAATTAACAATGAAACTCATCTTTCAGCCTCAACAGAGTTATCTAGACTCGAAAATCTTGGTTTCCACTCTCCCAAATTGGACTGTCATCAATCATTAAAGGTACATACATCTGCCATTTGAGAAATCCAGATAGCTGGAAGAATTCAATAAGTTCGTTCATTGTTAAACAGTCTGACACTCAAGGAAGAATCATCCAGAGATCTAGGTTCACCAGGTAGTCGCCAATTGTTGCAGCTGCAACTGTTCTCCCCAAAAATTTTCAAATTTTGGTCCCCTCCTCATGATCTAGTGTTGCTTTGAATCGTTTGGATCCGTGAACTTTCTGGTCATGCTTTAATTTTGAACGATTTGTTGAAGATTAACTCTCATCCTATTTTCGGAAGTTGCTTGTGTTTTGAAAATTGTGTGGGTCGCAGATTTTGAGTTTGGTTTTGCTAGTCGATCAGATCAATTGTTCTTTGAAAGGCCGCTATTTCGGAAGTAAAACAGGCTGTTGACTATCACTGCATTTAAAGTTGTTCCGAACACTTAATATTTTTCATAGATCGGGCATCAAATTATGTTTGAGTCGGAAGGCCTTCTGCTTGTTCTCCCGCCATTGCGGAAAGATAATCAGCTTTAGCTTTGTTATTCTTTTCTGATGCATACGTCTCAATCGGCTGAGTTTGTGTTTCGCGTCGAAAAGTATTGTTACTTCGTTCTCCGCAGTTGCAGACGATAGATTGTGAAGTCCCCCGATACATTGATTTTTTAACCTTGCTCTGTTATTTTCGCTGATCCCTGAGTTTTGGGCTTCCGCCGTCACGGCTGCCGAAAGCACTATCCTTCCAGTAATTTAGTTGATTTCTCCTCTGATGTAGACCTTACCTATTGCAGAATGATTTGTCCTTTATGTTTCCACCGTTGCGGCTCCTGATTCCGCTATCGCTCCAACAATTAGTCTTACGAGCTCCGATGTGGATGTCTCGACGGTTAGCTAAGTGGTTTTGCCACCCGACGTTGCGGAAGGAATTATTCTTGCGACCTTCGATCCTTATGTCTCCACCCGCCGATGCGTGTTGCATGTCCGTAGTCTTTTTCTTTTCCGCCGTTGTGGCTGGGCAAAGCATTTGGCTTCTGATGTCAATGTCCTTCCGATTTCCGAGTTGAAGCTTTCCCGCCCACAACTTAGATCATAACTCTTCCAACTTCGATAGGCCTACGTGTTTCCGTGGTACCCGTCTCCTGTTAAGACCCGCTTATGCGGCTGTGAATGAGTTTACCCTGACGATGTTAGCGTTCTGAGCCACCGATGAATTCGTGGTTTCCTGTCGCTGGTGATTTCTTTCGAACCCATAGGTAGACGAGATAGTGGTGTCGGCGTTTGTTAAGCTTCATAACAGTAATGCAGTGCACGGCCTTTCTTGCTGCTTAGTCGTTGTGGTTGATATAGTTTAACGTGGTTTGACCTTCTTTAAAATACAGTCCTAATGAATGTTAATTGTCGTTTAATTGCAGAAGTTTCAAGAGACTGTGCAAACGACCGTGGCAGGGAGATAGTTGGCAGAAGGGAGCTGGGCCGTTTCGGTAAAGGTCGAATCAAAGACGACAGGATTGCAAGGAGGGCAAGCAAAGTAGAAGGCGAAGCCAATAACGACAAAGGCATAGACCTGAAGGGTCTGTCAGTTACTCAGCGGATCATGAGTACGCACAGAAAAGATAAAAGTAGGGATCTGAAACGTTTGAGAGACCGAAAGGTCACATGCTTGGGGGGCCAGCCCAAGCGGTCAGCTGTTGGTTTAAATATTTGAAAGTTAGAATTGACAGGGGCTTTTTCCCCCGAAAAACTTGTAAACTAATGCTTGTAAGAGGAACTATTTCATTTTACAACCAGAAATTGCAACTTTTGCCTGTTGGAGAAAGTGTTATGTGGAACATATCAATGCATTTAAATGAGCGATGTTGAATGGGAACTATTTCGTTTTCAACTGTGTTTCATTAACTGTGAGAACGTTCTAAATTCCTGAACCTATGTTCTTATCTGAATGTTCTTTAGTTTTCTTTATGATGTTTTCCACTATGAGTAATGAGAGTCCTAACTGTTGATGAGCTATCTTATCATGTATACTTTTATTCATGTTTATATGTTTGGTTATAAGAACAGCTATCTGCGATTCGCCATAACATATGGACAGTAGTGCATTACTCATGAATTAATATCCAGCTCCCTAGAGATAGCTTATCTAGTTTTACTTTATTGTTGCATATGCGATTTAGATGCTTGTGAGTTCTAAGACGAGAGGTAAGAACCTGCGCATCACGTTGTGACTACTCCTTGCATCCTTTATCACCCTGCATGGTTAATTAGGCATGTGCATATCATACTTTAAGTCAAAAAATACAAAAATACACTACGGTGGACCGGGCCGCAACCGGTAAAACCTTTATTTTTTGTTACATGACCTACGGTAGTCGGACCACAAACCGGACGGATTCCCTATACCAAACAGTCATGGGCTAGTTGGGAAAGTTGACTGGGGAGAATCCCTTGCTGTTGTTGCCTGCGAATTTCCAGGCCTCAACAGGGTGTTATTTGGATGCCTATCCCCAATGTCCTAACTTAACTACAATATTGTTTTGGTCCTCAAATGAGGTTACAATGTTGTTTGAGTTAAATTAAATTTTAGGCTCAGCTTGGGGTCATGAACCAAGAGTTTTACTTTAGGGTGTGATATGTGTGCACAAGTGATGTGTAATGTCTAAATCCCAATGATCTCACTGTTGAGACACAGATGCAGAAAAACAAATAACAGTAAATGACAGTAAATATTTTTCAAAACAACTAATTCCTCTAGAAAACAAAATGTACACAAGTAAATGAGCACATAAGGAACTTCACAGATTGCAAGAAACACACGGGGGGTCTCAACTACCAAGCGTGACTAAGGGGGCTCACATACAAGGCAAAGAGGACCACAAAACAAACCAGGGGGTTGTAAGTAATCATATCTCAAATTGAAATAGTTGGGGAAGGGATAGAACACAGACATGGGGTCTGGAAAAGGGTATCAAACACTGAAAATGACTAAAAAAACTGCAGGTCACACCTATCAGCAAAACATGTGAGATTAGGGTCACACAAAACTGTAAAAATATTCACAATTAGGACAAAATCATCAGAAAGACTCAGGTCGCACAAAACAGGGGTTTCTGTGCGACATGTCACACAAAGATACATCACAGTAGTGATTGGGATCGCTCTGGAATCCTAGACAAGTGTGATCTGGAGTTTTGGTCTAGGTCGTACTTATCAAGGTAGAAGGAGCGAGCTAGATCATGCTTATTGGGAAAAAAGTGCAACTTGGGTCATAGATTTCTGTTAGATAGGTGTGATCTTGCTATAACTGAGGGTTTTTAAGGAAAACTGTCGGCTTGGGCCGGGGGGGCGGGCACTGTGACAAGAATGGTTTGGATCTACCACGTGGGGTTCATATCTATGATGGCTGAAGGTATCCAAGTACAACAAACCAGTAAAAACATCTGCAAAAATCGATATCCAAGGGGATTGAGCCAGCGGAGTCGCAAAAAGTGTAGTGGGGATTTCTCCCCTACTACTTGCAAAATCACCTACCCTAGATTAGTCGGATCTAAGGGTAGAGCTCATGGTGCAAGGGATTTCTCAACCTTGACTTATAAAAACACAACAACAATAATTTAATATTTTTAATCTAACTAATTGCAATAAAACAACAAAAAATACCTTTAAAATGGGCCACTGTAGCATGTTTGAGGAAATGGTCTGTAGACTCCCACGATCTTGGTCTTCATTTATCTCCGACAAAGTGTTATCACCAGAAAAGGGGATTAAGGGTTGCATGGGGAGAACTTGATGTGCAACGTGGGATAGTGTGGCTAAAGAATGTGATGAACAAAAGGTTCCAGAAAATGTAAGGAATGTCCAAAAGTTGGGAATCTAATGAAAAGTTAAAAGTTGTTATGGGGAGACCTTCACAATGTATTTACTATTTATAGGATGATCCAAGGTTTTCTGACCCATCGTATTTTATTGTGTGTGGTATTTATCCATGGTCTTTGAACCATTATCATTTTAGGGTTTTTTGGTCCTTTTTGGAGAGAGTGGGGTTATCCTGCAATAAATGCTCAACTTCCCTGTATTTATGGGGGAAGGAATAATAATGTTTTGGACCATTTTTGGTGGAATTTTAGTTGTGAAGATCAAAATGGAGGAAATAATGGTGGGATTATGATGTATAATTATGGTTTGGACCATATAGAGCATATGGAAAAGTTTTAGTGTTAACACTCACTAGATGGACAATGACGATTGTGTTAAAGTTATTTCTATGTCCTGGAATGCTTTTGACAAGGACAGTTCAGAGTCTGCTGCTATCCAAATGGAAAAAAAATATTCAACTAGCTAAATCTATGGTGGTGGAATGGGCCTATAAGCAAAAAAAAATGGAATATAAAGGGTTAAATTCTATTGATGGTAGGTTGGATTCAATGACAGAAGAGGACGGTTTTGATTTCTTAAATGATGATATGTGCAAGAAGATGATAGAACTGGAGGGGTGGATAAAAATTATCCTCCTTAACAGAGAATTTGAATGGAGGATTAAGAACATAGCGGCCTGGATGGCTATGGGAGATGAGAATACCAATTTTTTTCATAATTATTCAAATCATAGGAAATGCATTAATACCATCTAAAAGCTTAAAAAGGACGATGGTTCTGTAGCGAATAGCTTTAAATATTTGGTCCTGGAAGGTGTGAACCATTTTGGAAATATTTATAAGGAAGAAAAGGTATTGGTGGAAAATGTTGTATGGGTTGCCTCCCTTTATCCACGGTTTGTGAAAGAAGAGGATAATGATGCTCTCTTTGAGGAAGTTTCCTTATAAGAAATGGAAGAAGTAATACACAACCTTCGGAAAGATAAAATCCTCATCCCATATGGGCTTCCCATTTAATTTTTCATAGGTATGAAAGAGACAGTGCAAGAGGATCTACTTAGAGTGATAGAAGATACCAGAAAGAAGGAATCCATGTAACACCCCGGTTTTGACCCTATTTGCATTAAAAATTTATATGATGTATATATTGTAATTAATCACGGTGAGGAGCTAAAGGAAAAATCCCCACCATCAATTTAGCATTTTATGTTTCGGCGATTAAAATTGATGTCGATGGTATCTCGTGCTAGCCAAGAACATTATAATTTTGGACATCATCTAAATATGCAATTTAATTAAAATACCCACAGCCAGCTATGCCAATGCAACATTAAAGAGATGGGGGCATGATTTCCTAAGGATAAGGGGGGGAGGGGGTATTTAAACCTTGAGCCAATGGGGAAAACCCATAAAGTTGTCAACTACCCATTTTTTCTTCTTGTGCCATCATTTATTTCTTCCAGAAGTGGTTGAGTTGGTTAATGCATGGAGATGGCAAGAGTATGGGACAAATTCGAATTGGGCAGAGCACCCATTTTTGGAAAAAATTGTTTTGACTTATGAGCCAAGTAAATGCCCAAAATTTCTGCCCATTCCTTCGTGCATTCATGTCCTCCACTCCTCACGCAGTTGGAATCTTCCAGAGCTCTCTTTCCTTCATGTTTTTGTCTGTTGTGTGTTTCCTTCACGTTTGGGGGTAGTTTTCTTCATTTTCCCCATGGTTGGGAAATCGTTTTTGGTAATGCGCTGTGGTTGGGTTTCCTCCCTCACGACTTGTTGCATTTCCTCATTGTTTTACAAGTTGGAAATATGTTTTTGTAATGCCCAGCGAGTTGGTGAAGGGACCACGATTTCTGGGTGTTTGTTGAGGTCATTTTTACCCACATGAAGCCAATGAACATTTTCTGAAATCCATTTTGGTTCACATAGTTGTTTTACCCATTCACCATTATCGAATTTGGCTTCCAGGACGTTTTTTTCCATGCCCGGAACTTGAATCTTGTTGTGCGTGCATATTTTATTTTGTTCTGAACTAGCTGGGAGTGGAATTGGGTTTGAACTAGCTTGATAAACCTAGTGTAGGAAGGAACCTCACAGACAAATCTAGAGGGGTTGGTTTTCTTCTTTGCACGCCCATAAGAGCACTGGAAGGGAAGGCATAGCCCGAGGGACTGTGTAGGAGAGAAGGGGATGCTTCCTTGTGTTGGGTGTGTAGATGTTTTAGGAGCCAAGTCTGATCTGGTGCAAGTGTCCATAGCTCTGTGGTTTAGCTCACTAGCTTAGCAGTTCAAGATTTCCACCTCCTTAGCAGCCTGATAAACCCAAATGCAGTTTTGGCTTAACTGAATTTTGATATATCTTTGTCTATGTGTGAGCCTGCTAGTGTTCCCTTACTCCTTGTGGGAATCATACCCAGCTCGGGGGTGGTAGTGGCACTGAGAGAATGATGAGCACACTGGCCTATGATTGGGTGGAATGTTGCAGTGACATAGTTGGTTGTGGGACAAGCTTCTTTCAAGATAAGTATTCTTTTGTATTTTATCTTTGCAACTGTATTTGTTGATGAATTAATATGAACACATTGAATGGTTAAATAAATGTAATTGCTTCTGTTATATTTGCAATTGTTATGCATATGTGCATGTTGTTAGTTCAATGCATTTTATTGTTTATGTTCATGGGGCTTAGATCCCTGCTTAAAGGATAGCACCAGCTCGTAGTCGCGTCCCCATCAGAGATGAGGGGACGTGACAATCCATCCTAGGGTCCTTAATGCTACTTTTTTCCATAATTTTGAAGATAGATTCCCCTGAATCTTTCTCAGATTTCAGGTCGATTTCATTGTGCAACAATATCTAAAAGATAGTAACAAAATTGAAAGAGGAATTAACGTAATCCTCTTTGAAAATATCTCAAGTGAGCAATTTGATTTTCTATGTGGTAGACATATCCACGAAGTAGTGCAGTAGCCTAGAGAGGCTTACATTAGATAAAAACAAAGAAGATGAAAGTTTTTCTTGTTAAAATTGATTTATCTAAAGATTATGATAGAGTAAATTAGGTATATTTGTGCCTAATTCTTTCTCAAATAGGGTTTTGGCTTACTTTTATCAATTGGATTATGGGTTTTTATCTTCAATCTCCGTCTCAATGCTAATCAATGGGAAAGATTCATTATTCTTCCATGTTGGAAGAGGATTAATACAAGGATGTATGTTGCAACCTTTACTTTTCATCCTAGTTGTAGAAGGATTAAGTAGGGATATTCTTCATGAAAAATCAACTAGAGGTTTTAAAGGCATAAGTATTGGAGGATTATTGCAGTTAAAGCACCTATTATTTGTTCATGATGTGCTAATATTCTGTGATGGTTCTAGAAAATATGGTGAAAATATAGCATAGATATTAAATCTATTTTGTATATCCTCAGGTATCTTAGTCAATGCAAGTAAATCCCTTTTTTAGGAGCAAAAATGAATCATGAAGAGGTAGTAATTTACAGAGAAATGTTAGGATTTAAGGCACAAAGTTTAGATAAGGGTCTAAAGTATATGGGATTCAAATTAAAGCCTCTAGACTATGGGATAAAATAATGGACCTAGTTGCTCAAAATTATGAAAAAAGGGTTTCGAACTGGTGTTTTTGATGGTTATCTAAAGGGGATAGACTAGTTGTAATTCAGTCAGTATTGACATAAATTCCTGTGTATTGGTCCATAGCTTGGATTCTGATAGGGATCCTCAACAAGATGGAGGCATTATGTATGAGGTTTTTCTGGTCACGCAGGGCCAAGAGGAAAGTATTTGAATGGACAAAATGGAAATCTATTACACTCCCAAAATAATGGGGAGGATATGGTTTAAAAAACAAGCATGTATTTTCTAAATCCTTTGCATCCAAATAAATTTGGAGGGCGATCAAAGGTATTGGTATGTGGGAAAAAGAAGTGAAGCGTAAATACATTAATCCTATGTCTCTAATAGAATGGATTAGAAAACCTATGAAGAATGTTAGAAATGTTTCTTCCTTTTGGAAGGCAATTATAAATTCTTTAATGTTATTGGTGAAGAGTTAGTGTGGAAAGTTGAGAGTGGTCATAATGTTAGATTAGGAATTTATCCATGGATAAGGAGTTGGATGAAGCACATTCTCCCTCAGAGAATCATCCAAGTTCTTCATGAGAAAGAATTTATCATGCTTAGAGATATACGTTTCCAATTCCATTAAACCATGGAGCTAAGAAAATATGGAAGCAGCTCATATGGGATTCAGAGGGGAAGATAGTGAAATTTGGAAAGACTATCTTGGAAATATAAAGAACAACCATATCAAAATATCTTGGAGCAATGATAAGTTGATCTGATCCGAAGGTAATAATGGAGTATAGTCACCAAAGGAGGGTTACAAGTATATTATGGGGAAAAAATAGTAGGGCATATAACAATAATGGTGGTGGAAACAAATCTGGTAGATTAACTATCAAAGGAAATCAAAAATTATTTCTATGGATTATTTGATCAAACAAATCCCTTACTTGGGACCTTATGCAAAGAATGAATTCGATAGGCTCGAATAGGTGTTGCTTATGCAAAAAAATCGATTAAACTAATAATCGCATTGCTAAGGAATGTATATTTATCAAGCAACTATGGAAGGAACTGGTGGTCCTTGATGAAGTAAAACATTGTTGGAAAGGTGCTACAGTGGAAGAAATCCTTCACAACTGGTGCAGTAATAAGTTAATAGAAGCATTCAGATCTCTACCTGTTATAGTTATATGAAATGTTTAGATGGTAAGGAATACAACTCTCTTCGAAGATGTCGATGATCTTGCTTTTTTATGTGCAACCCAAAGCATAAATAGTCTCTCTTTCTTCCTGCAAATTATAGCTAAAAAGAGAAATAGGTATATTAAGCCAAGGGAAGAAAAATATTATCCTCAACCTTATTTTGATGGAGCAACTCAAGCTTTAAGAGTTTTATGTGGAGATGGAGGTATACTTTTTCTATCTGAGAAGGAAATTTTTGCTTTTAAAGTTGTTCTGGGAAATGGCACTAACAATTTTGTAGAGATTTCAGCTCTTTGGTTGACACTAAGAATAAAAAAGACCAAAGTTTCATCTAAAATAAAAGTATATGGTTATTCTCATATTGTAATAAAATGGATGAACAACGAAAGTATATGCCACAATATGCACCTAGTAGCGTTCGTTGAGGAATTAAATATCATATATCATTCTTGGAATTAACTATCCAAGTGGAAGTTAATTCACAGAATTAATTAGAAATCACTCTGAGTTTTGTTTAGAATAATTCGTAGAAGTTTTCCCTAACATCTTACCAGAATGCAGTACAAGGCTACAAAATCGAATCAAATCTTACAAGTCTGAAGTGGCCATTAATCTTGACGAAATTAAAAGACAGATTGCAGTGTAAAATTGTCAATAGTACACTTTAGTCATTTTCCAATGCAGAGTACTCTTAAGAGTGAAAACTACTGACATTTTTTTCAACATAGTCTTAACAGAAAATGCTATGCACTTCCAATTAAATGGGTAAATTAACTCGCGGACTTAATTTCAATAGGATCTTAGTCGGCATCACTCTAAAACCTCCAACAAAGAGATGAAACTACTCTCATACTTATTTGTAAATCAAATCACCCTAAACCGCCAACTAAAAAGATAAATGACCAACAAACTTTTTCTTTACCAAAATTTTAACAAAAATCGTTCTAAAACTTCCAATATAAAACAACAGATTACTGAAACTACCTGTTTCTTGAATTATAGTCTCGTTGATAGCGTAAGCGAAGAAATTCCAACTGTTCCATCTTCATACGGGTTGGCATCCATTTCCAAACTAGGTTGTCTTTCCCAAGAACATGGCAACTCCTCTTATCCTTCCAACGCAAGAGGTCCCTTCGCTTCCCCTTTTCCATATTTGATAAATATTGTAATGGGCACATTTGGGGCAGATTCCAACAAGATATTCCAATTGGGAGTTTGAATCTAATGTGCATTCACGTTTGCCGATGAGAACTGCTTTAAAACCATAAGGCCAGACATCGGCACAACTCATTTACACAAAACAATATAAAGAAAACTGATCTTCAGGTGAATGACTTGGAGATTATTCCCCTCCTAATGTAATGCTAAGCGTTGAAAACTAACTTCTTATAGGAGTTAACTTTTGAACCGATCGGACGACCGCAGTCGCGTGAGCGGTCACGTCCGACGACCGCGGTCGTCCGATCGGTGCAAACGGTCGGTTAAATAGGATTCTCCCTTCTTATATGGAAAAAGTAGTAGTTACAATCATCAAATTGAGCTCCCCTTAGTAGGCATCGATTAAGGCTACCTATTCAAAGACCATTAGAACATTTTCATCAACGAACTCGAGGCATGGAGCTTATTTTTCCTCGTGAGTTATATTTTTCAATTCCAACTGCAATCCACACCAAATCCTTATTCCATACTCATCACCTCTGATTGAACTCTAATTGTTATATCTTCAAGATTAGTCTTTATAATTCATAAACCAAACATTCACATGAAAATATTCCCTATTTACAACCAATTAGTCCCTTATTTAAGCATATTTTCGTTTAACCATTCAACAATTACATAGTGCTTTTATTGAGGATGTTACATACTTCCCCTATTAAAAGTACACCTTCCTCGATGTAGGAATCTTTCACCCTTTTGTTTTTAATGTACATTTCCCTCATTTATTGTCTTTCTCAGCCTGTTCTTTACACATTATTATGAAGAATTTCGATTGTTTATCAGAAACATATGCATAAATATAAATTTTCAAAGAGAAGCATATTTTCCTTGGCAACATACTGTTATTTTTTTTCATATCAACCCTTTAAAACTTAATCTTGCTCTTAAGATACACATGCATCATCTGTCAATCATACATGACCTATATGTAACATTCATAATCTTAAAACAAATCATTCATGTATTTTCTTTTCCTAGAATGTAGCTTTTCCACTTTAATATCAATGTCTATAGATTATGTATGGTGGTATCTTTTCCGAGTACCTTCAATCATTTTCACCTTGTTCTAAACAATTTCTCGCATATTTTAAAACATGTACTAATTAAAGCATTACCAATGCACATAATAATAATCTTTTTATCACAATTATAACAGAAAGATTCACTTCAAATATCAATTTTCAGCTAATCCTTCAGCATTCATCATATCATGGTGCATAAAATACCAAAAATCAGGCACATAGCTTTTGTATAGCATTGATGTTCCAAGCAATTCTTGGCTGAAATCTTATTTGAAAGTTCAGACATGCAATATATACATGAGGGTCATCTCCTCACGGAACCACTAGTTCATGTGCAGGCCTCCTCAACATGTATATATTGTATTAATCTGATACAAGGACGATACCCTTCAACAACTTTTTACAACTCTGAGGCGTATCTCCTACATAGAACCTGAAATCCCACATATCTCTTATCTTGAAATCTTAACATCACAAAAGATATCACTATAAAACCTAACACCTCACCTGGGTGCTCTCTGGCGGTTCTGCTTAAGAGCCTAACACCTCCTCTGGGTACTCACTGGTAGCTCTTTACCTAAGCCTAGGACTTCATATCATAGAGTGCTCAACAGAGTCTAACACCTCACAAGAGTGTTCACTAGCAACTTTGTACTAACTTACAAAAAAATTCAGAGCCGAACACCTCTCCAGGGTGCTCCATAGAAGCTCTACTTAATTCATAAATATTTTGTGTTCAACCATTTCAATATTTCAATTTGTTTCTTCTGAAAAATAAGTTTCAGTTTTTAAGTCACATTACATCTTGTAATTATGCATAATGAGACTAAATACTTTAGGTACTTTAGAGCCCAACAAGCTCAACACAAAACCAATTTTCTACTTCATTTTCATTCATTTGTTCTATTTAGTGTAGAAAAGTTTCTTATAAGTTTAAGAGCCTTACAACCCAGGGCGGCCCCCGTGGTCAACTCAAAAGCTTCAAACCCTTTATCTGATTAATCTTTAGTTGTATTAAGTTCAGTCTTCCTATTGCAGTTTTTATATAAATTCATATTCAGTTTTGTAATTATGGTCCTTTGGTACTTCAATAGTTTATTACGTGCATTAATCTCAACATATATTTCAAAACAAATATTGCTTTCATAAAATATCATAATCACATTGAGCATATCTATGTTCGAGATCCTTCCAACTCCACATCAAAGAAAACTTTTAATAATCTGAACATTCCTAAAATTCTTGAGCCCAATCGCTCAATACCATATCCCATGGTAACTTAGTAATCCTAATGTTCCATCAAAACATGTTTTTGTAAGTCTTTCAAGACTGTAATTAACAACATTATACTTTCAATATGTTTAAACCACACATTATCATAGTTTGCTACTTCTAGCATCTATACATGTACAAACTATTTCAATTTCAAATTCTATGGTTCAATTGCCCTACCACATATATTGTTTGCAAAACATATAATTCTCATAATAATACAATTACCATAAATTTCATTAACTCTTGATACATCAAGATATTCTTTTTCTCAATGCTTACTTTCTCGACATCTTAATCATAACTACACATGTATGAATCTTTTATGGATGTGCATCTTAAGCTAAATTCATTCCTTAATTATAAACTTGAATTTACATTAAAAAAATTGTACTGCCACTACTTTACTTCATCATACCTTCTCTTCATCATCCTTGACTTGATATACTAGCACCATAAAATTTACCTTTCTAGTACTTTCTAATGTAATTGTAAGCAAGATGTAGAATTAGAAACACCAAAATGTTTCTGCTCAGATGCATTTAAACGTTCAAAAAGTCTAGAGTGCACAATCTAATGTAATGATTTATATTTATACTTAATCCTCGTGTTAGATTTTCTTAAGATCTGATTAGATTATCTAGGATCTTTATCTGAAAGAATAACAAGTACAGAAAATGCATAAAATGTAAAAGATGCACAAGACACAAATATTTTCATCAGGGAAACCATAAAGGAGAAAACCCTGCAAACTTCTTCATAATAGTAAGATGATTAAAAGCAGTAATAAGAAATATTCAACAACTATCTTTCTCTCCTCCTATGACTGTCTCTCTCTCTCAAACGCCTTAGACAGAGTGTGAGGTATGTATAAATGAGGGAGATATCCTCCATATTTATACCCTTTCAAGTCATTGACCAAATAAGAATCGAGCATACATGTCATCTCACATGAGGCCCACTTCTCCTAGAGAGACCATAATTACATATTACATGATGTTAAACTTGGGACTATTGCCCTGACTTACAAAAGAGGTTGTAACTCAAGGTCTAGACACAATTTAGACATCCCGTAAAGGGGTAACATGCATCCCCAATGCAGGTACAACATACAATGATAATATACATATGAATATCTTCCAAAGTTACAAATACATCAACACTCCCTCTTAACTAGGAAGGTATTCTCTCTCTACACAGTCATCAACACATTTGGTCAAGTCTTCATCGCATCAACATCATCATAGAGTCATAGAGTCTTCATCATAGTTGTTTCCATCTTCTTATAATCTGGTCATCATCCCATACTATCTGTCATCAGAAGTTTCTACAGTACCATCCCTTTTTCATGCTGGATGTAGGCCTAGTCCTCTGTCAGGTCTTCATCTCTAGTGCCAACCCTTTTTCATGTTGGATGTAGGCCTAGCCCTCTGCCAGGTCTTCATCATCTATGCGAGAAAGCCATCAAGTAGGTACATCCAGGGACTTATTATATGCCTCTTGCAAAACCTGCAAGATCTCCTAGGACTGATTATATGCCACAGCAAAACCTAAAGGAGCATCCTAGGACTGATTACATGCCTTACAATACCTGTGTACCCTACTTTTACCTCATCATCTTTATATCATCTCGTCGTCACACGAAGCGCGGCCCAGATAACATAACACTTATATTCACCGCCATTGTAGGACACACCTACTACCATCCGAGAAAAGGCTTCAGCACTTACATCCATCGGCATGGTAGGACACACCTACTACCATCTGGGAAAGGCTCTAACAATTACATCCATTGGAATGGTAGGACACACCTACTACCATCCGAGGAAATGCTCTACACTTACATCCACCGGCATGGTAGGACACACCTACTACCATCCGGGGAAAGGCTCTACACTTACATCCACCGCCATGGTAGGACACACCTATTACCATGCAGGGAAAAGGCTCTACACTTACATCCACCAGCATGGTAGGACACACCTACTACCATCTGTGGAAAGGCTTTGCACTTACATCCACCGGCATGGTAGGACACACCTACTACCATCCAGGGAAAAGGATTTGCACTTACATCCATCGACATGGTAGGATACAACTGCTACCATTCAGGGAAAGGCTCTGCACTTAAATCCACTGGCATGGTAGGACACACCTACTACCATCCGAGGAAAGGATCTACACTTACATCTGGCCATGGGAGGGCCAGCATGCCACCATGTCAGAAAGGCTCATGTGTATCTACGTCTTTTGGACTCATCACTTCTTTTTGGAGGGAACCTCGATCTGAAGAACACCAAGCTTCTCTATGAAGTACTCGAACTTCACTCTGGCCATTTCTAGCATAGAATCACATCAAGGCTTATTACGTTGAAGGATAACCTGTGAGCTTCACTAGGACTGATTACATCCAAGGACAACCTACAGGACTGATTACATCTGAGAAACCCATGAGCTTCACCAAGATTTTATGCTCAGATAACCTGTCTCATAGACTATGCTAGAGCTCATCACTCCCTTTTTCGAGAGATCTCGATATGGATCACATACTGGAGCTTCACTGCTCCTCTCTGCATCATACAAAAAATGAAAGTCAGATCAATCAAATCGAATAGTAACTTTCAAAAGAAACATACTACCTCACAAATAGCCGAGTAAGTGGCAACATAATTTTCCTTGGCTGTAATCAACACCATGCAGGACTGCATCCTTCCAAACCAATAGCCCATATTGGATCTCAAACTGAAGAAGCAACCCAAGGTGCTCTTCTTCTCAGTGATGCTTCCAATCCAAATCAACATAACCATGCAGGTTATTCTTTTTATTCGTATCATACTTGAGCCCATACTCAATTGTACCCTTCAGGTACCTCACTGCATGCTTTGCAACCAGGTGAGCATGTCTCGGATCCGTCAAGAACTAGCTCAGGTCGTTCACAAAAAAGCATGTGTCTGGTCTTGTATTCACCAAGCACATCAATGAACAAAGCATCTGACGATACATCGTGGAATCAACCGTCTCAGATGAAGCATCACTCAATAGCTTCAGGTTCGATGCCATAGGTGTGGCCATGGTCTTGCAGTCCATCATCCCAAACCTCTTCAGGATCTCCACTACATACTTCCCTTGTCTAAGGAATATTCCATTCGTACTCTTTCAAACCTCCATGCCTAGAAAGTAGTGCATCATACCCAAGTCCTTCATCTCTAACTTGACAACAAGTCTCCTTCTTGCATCTTTAATGAGTTCCTTTTTCCCTATCAGGAACAATTCATTGACATATAACAGGAGCATCACTGGTCTTCCTCCTTCAACCTTTAAGTAAAGGTTGGAATCCACTTTACTCTCAGTAAATCCTAGAGCCATCAGTAAGTTTTTTGTCCTTTCATACCATGTCGAAACTGAGGATCTTCTGCAGTCACTCCCTTTGAAGTGGAGCATCATTCTCCCTCTGCCTTTCGTACTCTATGTATTGAATCATTATGTAATAGAGTGAAAAGTAGCTTCCTATGATACTAATATTCTATGTATCCATCTAGGGTCACTAGATACGAAGATCCTCCATCTTGAACTTTGTTGAAAATTTCTTCTCGTACCCATCTGTGAGCTTGTCATCTTCTATAGGCTTTCATCTTCAATCTTGTAGCAAATGTTAAGATCTTCATCACTCTAGGTGATCTTCAAGCTCTTTATGTAACTGTATGTTCTATCCCATGGGTGCCTTCTGAACTCGTACAAGGCCTTATTTAATTTGCACACATGAGTCTAGTTGTCATGTGTCTCAACTCCCAGTGGTTGCTCTATGTATACTTGACTCGCAACTGGTGCAAATGTAGTCTATTCCTTCTCTTTGTGAGAAGCCTTGTGCTACGACTCTTGCCTTGTATCCCATGATGTTTCCATCTACTGCATGTTGGATCTTGTAGATCCATATGGAAGACACTATGGACTTCCCTTAGACATTATTCTTCTTGAACGTGCACTCTTTTATCATAGTCTCCTTCCATTTCTTATTCTCTACTTCTTCATAGCTGGAAGGCTCTACATCAATGATGTCGCTCAACAGTGTCACATAACTAGAGTGTGTCTGAGGCCTCTTTATTTCTTTGGAAGTATCTTTATACTATTTCTTCATCTTGGATTATTTCTCGTGCCCAAGGTGGTCTTCATTTCTTGAGGTGGATCTACCATTCTCTTTATATTCTTCTAAAGCTCTTTCTTTCGCTATGGTGTCTTTGACCCGAGAAGCTTCGGGTTCCTCTTCTGAACTGTCGTTACTTGTTCTTTGGAATGATCTACAAGCAAAGTTCATTTGCATGATTAGAAACATATCATAATTTCCAAAACATATTAATAGTGACAAATATATGTCACATAGACATGCGACTATTTTAGCCAATGCTACAACATTCATTCATATCATGTATACATACAATAACTTCTAGATGAATTCTACCCTAATGTTATTAAGAGTGTGTACTAATCTTAATATGTCAGGAAAGAGATTTGAATCTACATAAGTAGTAATGGAATGTTGTACAACATCATGTGCAATTAAGTAGTATAAATGCAAATACTCAAATATTCATAACACATCACCTAAATATAAATAAATGCATAACCAAACAATATCATGAAATGAAAATTGAATACTTATCTTTATTTGTTTCGTGGGTAGACTCCTTTTTGAGCATTCAGCTTCATCACCTTCTTAATTCATAACAAAATAATTTCTTATCCAAATGCTAAGATGGATAAGAGGTTCTTCATGAATTGAGTCCTTCATATTCCTCATTGCTTCAGGGATCTTCTTTGAATCATGAGATCTTGATCTTCAGTTGCTTGTCTTCTCTTATTATGAGTAGAGCTTCTTCTTGTGTTCACTCTTCCCAAAGTCTACTGAAGGTAATCACTTCCTTCTGTCACACATTCCTTGAATGAATGAATCCCATGATCTTGGGAGGACATTCAAGGTGGTTAAAACAATATATTATTCTTCTTCGGTTGCTTCGACATATGTTGTAATCTCACAGATCACATAGGGTTACCAATAATACACATTAAAAGCATACATACATAACAGAAACAAGAGACAAGAACAAGTAGGCAGAATAACAGATTATATTATAATGAAAGGGTCCATACAATATAGAGAACTGAACTGAGTTCTCATCTGGCTCAACAGCCCAATATATATGAATTACAAAACAATTACAAATAACTACCTGTCGGTTCAGTCAACTGACATGACCTTATGTGGCCGACCTAATCTCTAATTAGTTAGTCGATCGACTTAGTCGGCTAATCAACTAAGTCAGCTATCGTTTTAGTCGGCTTACTAACTTCTTCTCCAACATCTCCCCCACAAACAAAATGTTTCTTCATCCCGAAGAAACAGGGAGGTACCAAAATTTCTTTGCCTGTCCTAAGTAGTTTTTTCTGTGTTCGATCTTCATGGGTTGTGAAGTCTGATGGTTGGTCTTTTCTATACATAGACTTTGACAATTGCTTCAGCTGTCACTGCTAGCTGATGTTGGAATTCCATCCAACTTTGCAGTATTTTCTGTATGTTGATGGCTAATGTAGTCAGACTTGATAATATCAACATTTTCTCTTGAATGGAAATTTCTGCTATCCTTTCCATGTCGGGACCCATAAACTGGTCCTTTTCCTCTGCTGTTTCAAAAATTCGTTTCATTTGCAGGCAGATGATGTCTAATTTTTCTAAACTTGGAATTGCTTACTGCACCCACTAGTGTGCTTGTCGCTCGAGCTTCTGCAATTTGGCTGTTTCGAGCACTATTTGATTTTCAATTGTGCTTGTGAGTGCTTCCTCTGTGCTTTTTCTCTTCTCGAGCGCTTGGATTTCTTGTCGGGTATGTCGGGTTTGCTGATAGACTTTCCTATAATAAGCAGGTCAGTATCTCAGTACTTCTTCTGTAATGACTGACTCCTCCATGTGATCTTGCAGTACCATGTATGCTTCTGAAAAAGTTGTGTGTTGCTGCATCAATAATCGAGTCGTTTCTTCTTTCTCCCCTTCTCCTGTGTCCTACATCTATGCTTGTAGCGCCGACACCACGCTCTCAAACAACTAATAAGCTTTTTCTAGCGGCTTGTCGGTGTCGACCTCTGTTGGTCCTGGTATCACAGATTACACAAGGTTTCTGCATTTATTAAGGAACTCGACTTGTTCTTTTTTGGTATCGTCGAGCTCCTTACGCCTATTCTCGCTCCTTGTTTTTGCTTCGATTGCCAGTGTTTCCAAGAGTTGCCATAATTCTCCATCCCTCAGCTTGGTTGCATCGACTGCAATGGTCGACCCAAGTTGACTGATGTGGACCATTGTCGTCTATCTTTGATGGTCCTTCTTCTTTTGACTTTCTTTCTTTTGTGCTTTTGTTGCTCTGTTTGCTTTGGCACCTGTGTACTTGTAAGAGTCAGAATGGTTGAAGGTATTTCTGGTTGGGTCGGTTGGATGATCGTTGTAGCTGGTTGCGCACCGAGGGTCCAAATGCGGATGTTATTGGTGCTAGTGGTTGCGGCGGAGGTGGTTCAGGTATAGCTGGTTGGATTACAGATTCTGGGTTGGGGGGCGGTGGTGATGGCGTTGGTGAATGGTCGGGTGTGATTGGGTTGGTGGAGATATGGTCGGGTGATGGGTCGTGGATCTATGGGAGTGAATCTTCCTGAAGTTCGGAGAATAGTTCGTCGATTTCTCGATTTATTTCATCCATGTTCTCTCCTTCCTCATCTCCTATCTGTTCATTGGTTGCTGGGTTGGGTTTGGGGTCGATTAGAATGAGGGATGTAGTCCGACTTGCGACAACTTCAGCTTGGTTGTTAGAGTTTCTTTGGAATATCAAACTTATGACTGCCACAGTCCTCGGCCTCTGGTGTATTTGGCCAGGTTGAGGAGCGGGTAGTCTAGATCCACCAGCTTCGAACCGAGGTGAGTAGCTCAGACAGTTTTTCAATATATATCTGGAAGTCTCTATCTCAGCCGAACCTCTCCTTCAAGGTTTCCGGCATAGCATTCTTGCATATGTCGACTGAGCTTATGGAAGGAGGTGCTAGTAGTGCTTCTTGTATGATTTTGGTCAGAGATGGGGTGGAGGTGTAGATACGAGATCGACAACATTTTTGCCCGTTGAGGTGTTTGTGCTTTTTGCCTTCTTCGGCCGACCTTGTTGTGCCCCTGCTTCGACGAATCTCTGGAACTGGGTTTTGATCAGAACTTTGTTTGTTGCGACATCTTCTATAATGTCGCAGGTCGTAGCTGCTAGTTCTTCTTCATCTTTCGAGGACTCTGCAATGATAAGCTTGTGCTTACCCTTCCCCTGCTCCTGTTCCTGAGTTCTTTTTCTTTTTCTTGAGCCTGCTATCTCCTTTGACAATTTGTGTATGTTTTCTTTGGTGACAACATACTCTGGGTTTTCAGTATCTATCTCTCCACCTTGGTCTTGAGTCGAGATGAGGCTTTCTTCAGCTGAATTGGTTACATGCTGTTCTGTTTGTGTCTCTTCCCTTTGTGTTGTTGGTGGTTTGATTATAATTTGTAGTCGACCGATGTCTTCTACTGGTGTCTCCTCCGACAAAAATGTGTTGATGTATAAGTTGAGCTCATAATATTCTCCTTTCTCTTGGTCTGTCAGTGGCTCTTCTATCGGTAGTTCTATCTCTTTTACCTTTCTTGGTATCAAAAATTTTGTACCCGACTGTCGAGCTAACTCCTGGAAGATTTCTTCGACTGTTGGGTAGTAGTTAAGAGTCTTTACCTTTTCCTTGGAACCCTGCATGTACCACACCACGGTATGGTCGAGTTCTAACTGGATGTGCGCAGTTTTGGGCAGACTTCGTCAGATGTTCTGGGGCACCCTCCATCTGGTCATTTGGAATTTCAGCTATTGGAATAAGTTTTCTAACAACATTTTGTCTTTTGCTAGTTCCTTCATTGTTCCATTTTGGGAAAACGGTTTGAATCTCCACATATGGAATTTTGTGGGTTCTTGAAATTGTTTGTCCTCGACAGGGCACAAGGAGTACATGACTATCCATATCATAAGGTATGGGAACCTTATAATCCCTCTCGACTCCGGGCATTTTTCATAGATGCCTTTGAGCATGTCGGTGACACACTCAGCCCAAATGTATATTTTTCCTATATCGGCAGTATCTACTGGCTCCAACATATCCAGTTTGAGGTCGCTCCCTCGACCTGTCGGTGTAAGCCCAGTGGCTATGATTTTAGCCACAATTTGTGGCATTCGTGCTTGTATTTGGATAATCATTAGCCCTTTGGAATTATTTCCTAATGCTGATCCAGTTAATTCCTCTATCAGCCCTTCTTTTATTCCGACTGGTACTGGATCACCTTGGTTTGATAAGCCAGTCGATTTGTAGATTACTTCTCCGAATATTTCGACTAGTTTGTCGAAGTAAAATCTGTCTTTGTGGTACCGACTTATGATAAAATTTACCGCTATTTCCTTTGTGCCTCCAAAACTGGCCATGAGTGGTGCGTTTATGTAATTCACAATAGTACTGTGATTTATTTTCTCTGCAGCTTGTGTAGGCTTTTTGTCGACATAGGCCCACTCTTTAATCTCGACTCATAGTTTCGCCCATCAGCCCTCCTACACCTTAGTGTTCTTGATGTTTTTGAGTCTCGTCATCAATGGTGTCTCCGCAGTCTGTAGTTATTTAGCCTTGGCTACAGCACTGGTTTGTTTTGGTGCCATCTTATCGGTCTGCTGGTCGACTTTACTTCGGTATTCTTGGCTTTCGGTCGTCTGGTTGCTAAGTTGCTCTCTTTGTTTGAAATGTTGTAAGTGATCCTTTGGCGGTTCAGTATTTATAGTTGATGTGTTTGATGTTTTTGTCGATGGATGTATTAATGGTGGACATGATGGTCCAGCATGAACACTTGAGTTTGTGTTAATGGTGATTTGATTTTGTCGCTCGTAGTCATGAAGGCATGATGGGACTTTCGAGGTCGTTGGTCGATGTCGATCATGTAAGCGGTCGATGGTGTTATGTCGATGGGCGTGATGTCAGTTGTCGTAGTGGTGATTCCCTGTCATACTTCTTTATGTATTTTGATCCTATTTTGTTTTTTGGATTTTCATATTTTTATAGCTTTTGTTTAACCGTTATGGTCGTTATATATATATATATATATATATATATATATATATATAGTTTGTGTGCTGTTTTAGTCGGGCACCATTAACAAGTTTTTGAAATACTATGCCTTGTAACATCCTTAGTCGAACTGATCCGTTGGCATGTATCTCTTCGACAACATAGGGTCCCATCCATTCTATATGTAGCTTTTTGGGTTTTCCTTTTACCCGACTATTGTATAGTAAGGCAAGGTCTCCTACCGAGAGGTTTTTGTTTTTTATGTTTCGATCGTGCCATGCCTTTTGTTGTTGTTTCTGGATTTCCTAATGTTGTAACACGATTAGTCGGTGTTCTTCAAGCTTACTTAGTTGCAGCAGTTGGTCCTTTCTTCCTTGTTCGACATCGACATGTAAAATCTCTGCGATAATAGGTGTCTATTGTCGAAAGTGTAGTGGAACTACTACTTCTTGTCCATAAACTAGTCGAAACGGTGTTTGGTCGGTTGAACGCTTGTATGCTATTCTATATGCCCATAGTAATGCAGGTGTCTTTTCATCCCAGTCGTCTTTGTTGATGTTACATATTTTTGTTACTCCTTTTGTTAATGTTTTGTTAAATGCTTCAATTGTTCCATTTGACTAAGGGTGGTAAGCTGTACTCCGATGGTGATCGATTAGGAACTGATATGTTAGTGTTATAATAGTTTTATTAATAAAGTGTGCTCCTTGATCACTGATTAGAGTTATTGGACATCCAAATCTGGTAATGATATTCTCATAGATAAACTTAGCAGCTATCTCGTTGGAACATGTGTCAACTGGTTCTGCCTCTGTCCATTTGGTTACATACTCAACTGCAGTTATTATGTACCTTGCACCTGTTCTTTTTGCTGGTATGGGAAATGGTCCTATGAAGTCGATGGCCCAAATTTCAAATGTCAAACTTGGGTTTATTGATATCAGGGGCATTTCTGTACTAGGCAAGGGTCGACCCAGTCGTTGACATCTGTCACATTGGATTACAAAAATTTTGCAGTCTTTGTAAAGTGTCGGCCACCACAACCCTGATTGTTGGATTTTCTTTGTAGTTGTGTCTGCTTGGAAATGTCCTCCGGCAGGTCCGTAATGTGCTTCATGCATAATATTATTTCTTTCATGTTCCAGTACACACCTTATGAGGATGTCATCCAAGCCCATTTTATATAGGAATTCATTTATGAGGCTATATGGTGCAGCTTTCATGGCTAAGATTTGTTTCTTCTTCATATTCATGCCTTCTGGCGCTTGCTCGTTTTCTAAAAACTGAGCTATTTCCTCCAATTTTGTTGGGACTACTTCTATTCGAAATATATGTGCATCCATGAAGTCATCTTTGACTCCTGTCTGTTCCTCTCTTGTGTTGATTCGGGATAAATGGTCGGGACCGACATTTAACTTACCTCGTCTGACGACGACTTCGAATTCAAATTCTTGGAATAGAAGTAGCCATCGACAAATTCTTCCATGGTGTAGAGGCTTATTTATGAGGTATTTTATTGCTTGGTGGTCGGTGTAGAAGATAAATGGATTAGATAGTAGGTAGTGTCGATATTTTTGTAGTGCGAAGACCATTCCTAATGCTTCTCTTTCTGTTGTCGAATAGTTTCTTTCAGCTTTGTTTAGTTTTCTGCTATTGTAAACTATAGGGTAGTCCATTCCATCATCACCTGGCTGAGTTAGGATTGCTCCTATTGCCAGGCCTGATGCATCTATGTGTACATGCAATTTGGTTGACCAGTTTGGAAACCTTAGTATGGGTGCCTCGACTAGCTTTCTTTTTAGTTTTTCAAATGATATGTTGCATTCCTCTGTCCAATCGAACTCTTTATCTTCTCTTAGTAGTTCTTCCAATGGGTAGGTCATTTCTGAATAATATCTTATGAATTTTCTGTAGTATCATGTATGACCGAGCAATACCCTGACTTGTTTTGGGTTCACTGGTGGTTTTAAGTCGAGGATAATTTTTATTTTTGCAAAGTCGACTTTAATACCTTCTTTACAGACAATGTGTCCTAATAATATCCCTATGGGGATCAGAAATATACACTTCTTGATGTTCAAAGATAACTGGATCTATCGACATTGTTCCAACATAAGCCTTAGCCATTTGCAATGATCTTTTAACATAGAGTATATTGTCCAATCATCAAAGTATACTGCCATTGTTTTGTAAATATATTATTTGAATGTTTTGACCACAATTCTGGAAAATACTGCATGTGTGTTTTTTAGTCCAAAAGGCATAACCCTGTAAGCAAATGAACCAAATTCACATACAAATGTTGTCTTTTTCTGATCTTCTTTGGCTATTGTTATAACCTGAGAATCCATCTATAAACGAGTAGCATTCATGGCCTGCAACCTCATTTAAGATTTCATTTGCATAAGGTGTTGGAAATGGGTCTGTTAATGTAACTTTATTTAGCTCTTTGAAATCGACACAAATTCTTAGCTTGGCTGGATCATGTTTCTTTGGTTGAACAACCATTGGAATTTCTTATTCTAATTGGTCAATAGGGTAGATAATACTTGCTACAAGCATGTTATCAATCTCCTTCTTGACTATCTCTTTGTATTTATGAGCTAGCTTATTTGGTCTTTTCTTCACAGGTCGAACATCAGGTTTAATGTCGATTTTCATTTCACCCATTTCATGGACTCAACCTTTGAGACTACGTTAGTCTAGTATACTACGTGATAGTTCTGTCGGTTTTTTAGGTTTAGATGGCAGTTGGCTGTGGCGCGATTCTTTGTTTCGCAGATAGCACACCAAGATGCTTTGTCATTTTTCATGTTAAACGGGCAATCTTTTGTTGTGTGATCACCATGGTCTTGGCAAATGTCACAAAAACACTTTGTTTGCACAAATTGAACGTCTTGTCGGCTAATATCCTATCGACAGGTTTCTTTTGAATGTCCGGTCGTTGAGCATTTCGTGCACCAAATATCCTAACTCTTAAGGTTTATTTATTTTAATGATTTCTGCACGATCTCAAGTTGTTCCTCCAGTCTATGATCCGTGGGGTATGCTGGAATATCTTCATCCATTTCTACTTGTAGAGCTTTAGTAAGCGCATATTCATAAGTTTTGAATGTCTCCAGACTTATGTGCCGACGAAATTTTTGTGACAGACCTGCAAAAAACCACTGGATTAATAGTTGCTCATCAATGACATAATCCAATTGGCTGAGAAGGTCTTTCCAGCGTTTTTCGTAGTCATGGACAGTTTCTCCTGACGTTTGTGATGTTGTCTTCAATTTCTTAGCTGCCAGATGTTTTGCATTTGGAGTTTTAAAGAACGATAAAAATTGCGCTTTGATTTCTACTTTAGTTGCTCCGGGGGTTCTTTCAAAAAAGGTCATATACCATGTTAATGCTCTTTTCCTTAAGGCACCAGCAAACTGCTCCATCTGACTGTCTTCATCTGTGACTTGGTTTTCCTCCCATGTCGATTCGCAGACGAACCAATGTCGTATGGGATCCTCGTCGCCCTCATATAAAGGGATGTGTTCCAGTGGCTCCAAATCCCAAGATGCCAAATATTTATCCTTTGCTTGTCATGTCATCACTTCGACCTCATTAATGTGTATTCATCAATGACAACCATATTCATCATATGGAAAGGAATTGTTGGGGACTTTCTTAGGTGAGGAGCAATTAGCCATAGCTCAACTAGAGGAGATGAAAGCTCATATTTTGAAAAAGGTGGAAGAATAATGGCACCTAAAAAGTAGGGCCATCGAGATTAATCAAGGAGATAATAATACTTAATTTTTTCAACATTATGCAAATTGGAGGCGACTAGTTAACGCCATTTGGGATCTTTGAGATTCCACTGGAAATTGGGTCTCTTCCCAAGATAATATTGAACATCTGTTTGTTCCAACATTTCTCCACACTACTTAAGTACCCATGTCATTCTAATATTATGGAGCAAATGGAAATGGTTAAGTATTTTCCCATTTTATTTACAAAGGAGGAAGGTGATCGCATTGGTGAATCTTTCTCACTTGTTGAATTAGAGCGAGCAATCAAACAAATGGCCAAGGACAAAAGTCTCAGTCCGGATGGATGGATGGTTGAATTCTTTATATCCTTCTTTGATTTTGTGGGTGTTGAGCTACTGCAAATGATTGAATACTCTCATATAGAGGGGTAGGTCACTGGTGTTATGAACACGACCTTCATTACTCTTATCCCCATGTCGAATAGATCGTCTACATTCTTGGACTTTCATCCCACATCACTATGCAACTTGGCTTATAAGGTTATTGCAAAAGTAATTTCAAATAGGATCAGATGTTTTTTGGTTTCGTTCTCGGGAGACATATCTCAAATGCAATTGGACTCTCCTAGGAGGTTTTCACACTTTACAGGTTAAAAAATGGGATGCTCTTGTACTCAAAATGGATATGGTCAAGGCATAAGATAAATTCGATTGGGATATGATTAGGCTGATATTACTTAACATTGGCATACCTTTGCTAGTTTGTAAATGGATCATGGCATGTGTTTCTTCTACTAATATGGCATTGTGATCAATGGAACACTTTCTCGATTTTTCAAGACACCTAAGGGACTGTGTCAAGGTTGTCCATTGTCTCTCATTTTATTCCTCCTCATTATTGAAGGTCTCAACAAATTGATTGATTCATCCAAAAAGGGAGGGAACGTGGAAGGTATTAAAGTTTCCAGGGTTCTGCATCTCACTCATTTGATATTTGTTAGTGATGTGATGTTGTTTGGTGGTGGGAATCTGAACACTTGGGGAGAATATCATAAGTTTCTTATTGTATTCTGCAAGGCTTAAGCTATAAATATCAGTTTGGGTAATTCTACCATTTATCATGGATCATGTACATCGGAGTTGGGGAATGCATTGAATTTGCTTTTCCCTTTTAAAAGGGAGCCTTTACTGTTGGGTCTTAAATATCTTGGTTTCAATCTCAAGCCGAACAAATATTTCTCTAAGGACTGGGGATGGCTTGCTAAGATAATTGACAAAAGGATCAATCATTAATCTTATAGATTTTCGTCACTTGGTGGTCGACTGACAATTGTTAAGTCTATCTTGATAGCTATACCATTTTTTTGGTTATCAATTGGCTTTGATACCTCAATCTACTCTTCGTATTATCAGGAAAAGGATATTTAACTTCCTCTGCTCTAGATCATATAAGTCATCACACTACCACCTAGTTTCCTAGGGGAAGTTGTCGAAACCCAATGAATTGGGAGGATGGGACTTTAGAAACTTGTGTTGGTTTAATATGGCACTAGTTATGAAAAGTTGTTGGAGGGATTTAACATGTAAAGGTATTTGGTAGGAAGTTATCAGATGTAAATACTTGAAGGGGGGATCATTCATTTATTGGATTAGAACTGTACCCAAATCCTAGAATGGGGCTTATTATTTCTGGAAGGGATTTATGAAAGTTTTGCCTTGGATCAAACAAGTTGTTGTATGGAAGGTGGGAAGTGGTACCTATATTCTTGTAGGGATTGATCAATTTGTGGGTTGTTATGGGTCCTTACCTTCAGCCATGGTGTAATGAACAAAATTTTAGTTGTAGGTATCATATCACTAGGCTCGTTAGGCCTCCTTATATTGGAGATTGTATTGGCTATAGGTCGTTGATTTAGGTCTTTAAGGAACATTGGCGTTGGAATGGGATTCCTATGTCTCGCAGCTTAATTATGGTGGCATAAGACTCATAATGGAGGGTGATATATTAGTTTGGTAATGGAAAAAGTATGAGGGGGACTTGACTGTGAAATTGGCTTACCAATTCATCGCTACGACTCACCTAAACACTAGCCCTACCTTGTGGAACACTCATCTTTGGAAATGGAAGGTTCCAATGAAAATTAAATGTTTATTCTAGCTCTGCTTGGAGAACCAGATCCTAAAAAGGAAAAACATGCAGAAGAAAGGACTGTCCGACCTGGGACTATGTTTCCTGTATGGTCAGGATGATGAAACTAACGAGCATCTTTTTATCTCATGTTCTTTCAACAATTAGTCTTGGAGGGAGGTCTATTTTTGTTTACAAATCAAGGGAAGTTGGGCAAGTGGAACTCTAGAACAAAATTTAGTTAAATGGAAGCAAAAGGAGAAAGCACATGCTTACCTGTCAATCTTTATCTGCCAGCACATTTGGATTATGAGAAATGAGGTAATATTTCAGGATGTTACTCCTAGATCTTAATGTTGTTCTTTGAAATGTATAGGGATGTATAAGGAATACACTATAGAAAAGGGTATTGTTAAGTCTAGAAGGTCGGTGCGTACCAAGTATATGGTTGGGAATGCCATTGGATTTTTTGATGGCGTGAATCAAGCAGGGGTGGGTGGATATGTGGATATTCTCAAAATCAATGGTATCCACCATTTTCATCTCATGCTTGAGTGTGGTAGAGTCACAAATACGAAAGCACGGCTACTAGCATTGTGGTGTCTGCTACATTTCTCCTAGATAAATGGTATTGACTCTTTGAAAATTTTTGGAGACTCATTGGCCATCATTAACTGGTCAAAGGCATTTCCAAATTCGGTTCATTATCTTTGGTGTACTAGGTTTATAGAATCGATGATCTTCTCACTCTATTTTGGAAGCTTCAAGTTAATCACATCCACAAGGATTTTAATATAGAGGCTGACTCTCTTTCTAAAATGGCTCTTTGTTGTGCAGAAGGCTGCCTATATTTCCAGAAATTCTTAAATTGATACCTCTCCTCTAAAGGAAAGGTTGATTTCTCTTAGATTTAGCCTAGTGATTTGTGAATGTTATTAGCATAATGTATCATTATCTGCTACACATTTCAGCTTATATGTTCAACTGCTTTATATGTCCTAGATTGTACATTTTCTGATAAGGCTTCTGCTTTTGTCTTTGTATTCAGATTTATGAACTAAACACTGTAACCATCTCTGCCTCGGAGATGTATTTGCAAATTTTGTTATTATCTTATTATCTTTGATTCAATATGAATAGCAAGACAGGAAGTTTTTTTTTCAAGTGAACAAAAAAACACTTTTATGTTTCTCTATGTTTGTCGAAGATCACTCTATTGGTGTAGAGGATAAGACCTGGGATAATTGGTTGAAAACATCAATTTACAACTCAATGGATTGAAAGTAGGATGAATGAAGTGTTTCATAAATTTTATTCAAAGTTTTGTTGGGAATAGACACATTTTTCTCTACTTTAAATTAATGGTAGATGTAGTGGATTTTAGTCCACAAAAAAACTTGATACAAAGTTCACTTAATGGATTCAAAGTGGGATGAATTAAGTGCTTCATAGATTTTATTCAAATTTGTGTTGGGAATAAAAACATTTCTCTCTACTTCATCTCACAATTGTAAATCATGTCCTTGTTGGTGTATGGTTGATGTGATGATCCTCTTGTGCATTGTGCCCAATTGTTTTGGGCATATTATTGAGTTGCAACAATGACAGGTGAAAATGTCTTGAGCCGTAGTAGTACTGAAATTTTACATTCACTTTGAACATTTTTATGTATTTTGAATGTTTTTTTGTTTTACATTTGTGGCGAGGAATCCATAAACATTGAAGTGGAGTAAAATTACCAACCTCTAAATTTAAGGAGTTATAAAACTACATACCCGTCATTTTTTCACTATAGACATACTGTAAATTAAATTTTAAATCAATTTATTCACAAAACACTATGTGTGCTCAAATATTGGGATTTAACATTGGGTAATAATATGTGAAAAGGACAAAAGTGTGTCTCATGTGAATGTGAGATTGAAGAGATTTTAAGTTAATTTATTTTTCTATGAATAACTTGATTATTTTTTGCAAATAATTAAAAAAATCTATTTTCAACTTTAATGTCTTTGAAATATAAAAGTAATTCATACAATCTAAATTGAAAGAGTTGTAAATAGCTTAGTAAATTAGTCTAGAATTGTAATTATAAGTAGAGTCCAAACATGGATTGAGACTACAATAGTTTGGTTTGTATTACAGAAGCATGATTTTTCGTTAGAACTAACAATTCTATTCGTCATATAATGAATTTCAACTGTGTGTGTAAAAAACATCTAGACTGTGAGGATTTTTAGAGTTAAGTTTTTTTATCATTTACACTAATTGTAGGGGAGGTAGGCAATTTGATTATCATCTCATAACTTGATGTAGGATTGCTCTTTTGAAATTATAGTTTCTTGAAGGTGAGATGAGTAGAAATGTTTGTCATAGTTACTCTTTTTGGGAAATTTGAAGAATGTATTTTCATTTTTGTCTATGGAAATAAAAATATGGTTTTCTTTCATGGAAAACAATAGAGTCCAACCATTCATAAGTTTAGATTGGGATTAAGCTGGGCATTACAACATCAAGAAGCATGTATGAAGCACATTTTTTTTAGTTAACAAGTACAAACAATTTTAGTTGGCTATTTTTTATTTAATTATACTCAACATAGATGCTTTATTAAAATTTTAATAATACATTGTATTATTATTATTATTATATATAATGTGTTTTTCAACTATTTATTCTATTATTTTGTACCATTAAAAATGCTCACCAATCTTTTTTTTTCTTCCTTTTTTTAACATAACATATAATTTTTGCGTAAATAAAATTTAAAGTATTGGAACATCATGGATTTCTTGTTGAAGTAGTCTAGATATAATAGATTTGATAAATTTATCAATTTTGTCCCTTTTTTTGAAAAAATTGTACATATTAATTGTTGAGAATCAAGATTATATAATCAATATGCAATGGGAGTAATTAAAGCTTGACATTAGCCTTACTTTTGATTATACTCTATATAGAAAAGCCTGACATGGAAAGTTTGCATTGCTCAATTTATATGTGGTAGAGCAGATTTTCAAAGTTCTAAAAAGACATGGTTAAGGAATCAATTAAAGCTAAGGATCATTTGAAGAAAAAGAATCTTACAGGGATAGAAGATATCTTGGCACATGTATATGGCAAGAATTTATTGGGTACTTTCTCCGCATACGAGAAATTAGATATAGCATAGTTGGAGGAGATGAAAGCTCATATTCTAAAAAGAGAGGAAGAAGAATGCAACCTAAAAAGTACGGCCATTTGGATTACTTGGGGTGATAACAATGCTAAAATTTTCCAACATTATGCCAATGGGAGGAGGTTGGTAAATGCCATATGGGATCTTTAGGATGCGAAAGACAACTGGGTCTCATCCCAAGTGGAACTAGAACAACTGGTTGTTAACCACTTTTCCTCACTACTCAAGGATCTAGGTCATTCAAATATTTTGGAAATAGTTGGAAATGGTTAAACATTTTCCCCTCTTCTCTACTAAGGAGGAAGGTGAAAACAATGGTGAACCTTTGACTCTTCCAGAAGTGGAGAGGGCACTTAAGCATATCGCCCAGGACAAAAGTCCCACCTCGAATGGGGGGTCAGTTCAATTCTATATATCCTCTTTCAATCTTGTGGGGATTGAGTTACATCAACTGATTGAACACTCTCGATTAGAGAATCACGTGTTTGGTGCACTGAATTTGACTTTGATCACACTTATCCCAAGTTGGATAAACCTAAAACATTCTCTTATTTGTGTCCTATATCACTCTACAATTTGACTTATAAGGTTATTACAAAAGTGCTATCAAACATGATACGACCTTATCTGGATAATTCTATTTCACGGGAACAGTTTGGGTTCATTCCTTGGAGACAGATCTCCAATGCCATTCACATTTCTCAGGAGGTTTTGCACACCATTCAAGTAAAAAATGAGATTGTTCTTGTTCTTAAAATGGATCTTATTAAGGCATACAGTAGAGTCAATTGGGATATGGTTAGGTTGATATTACTTCAAATCGGTTTACCACTTTTGGTTTGCAACTAGATCATGGCATGTGTATCTTCAATGAATATGGTTGTTTTGATCAACAAAACGCCTTCTAGTTTCTCCAATATCTCTAGGAGATTGTATCAAGGTTGCCCACTATCTCCTATATTATTCCTTTCTCATTATTGAAGGGCTTAGTAAATTGATAGATTTGACCAAGAAGGAAGGTAAAGTGGAAGGTATCAAAATTCTTAGGGTTATGCAACTCACACATTTTATCTTTGTTGATGATGTTATGATATTTGGTGCTGGGGATTTGGCTACTTGGGGACAATATCATAAGATACTTTTTGTATTTTGCAAGGCATTAGGGATGGAAATAAACATGGAAAATCCCACCTTCTATATCGGTTCTAGTACTAATGAGCTGGGCGATCAATTGAACCTTCTTTTTCCCTTATAAGAAGGAGCCACTAGATTTGGGGCTTAAATATATAGGATATATGGTTAAGCCAAATAATTGTCGCTCAAAAGATTGGGGTTAACTGATTTTGGAGACTCTTCGGTATTTATTAATTGGTACAAGGGAATATCAAAGCTTGGTACTCTTTCACTAGTTAATTATTTCTCCAGAACAACTAGTCTTCATTCCCACTTTTGGAAGCTTCAAGTAAACTATATTCACATAGAGTTTAATGAGGTGGTGGACTGTCTTTCTAAAAAAGCTTTACTTTGTGATGAGGGTTTCCTTCACTTTTAGGAATACATTGAGGGGGGTATTTCCTGCGAGGGGAAGTTCATATACTACTAGTTTATGGATTCAATTGATTATTTTATGATTGAATATGTATCTTTTCATGTTTTGTATGTATTCAGTTATCTGCCTTGACAGTGCCTGACTGTTGCTTTTACTAAAAAACACTTGCCTTGTATGAATGTTTTGGATACTATGCCCTGAGTAATGTATACATCTATGTCTTGAAGATGTTTCAACTACCTCTTTTGTAATGGTCTTCCTCTCTTTAATTCAATATGAATAGCAAGAAAGAAAGTTTTTTTTTCCATGTGAAAAAAGAGAGTATATTTTCAACAATTTTTTTTCTTTGTAGTAAACCTTCAACACATGTTGTTGCCATACATATGGTTTTTTTTTAAAACTTAAATGGTTGTATTTAATTAAAGAGATATTGGTTTGGTCAGAGCCTAATCAACCCTTGTTTCATCTTTACTTAATCCTCTTGCCCAAGATTCCTTTTATCCTAAACTTGCAAAGTTGAGATCTAAGATACAACCAAACTAAGGGATTCGAGCCCAAATGTGTGAATCGTCATTCTTAATAAATTTTCCTTAAGCCAAGAGACAGACCATCTTTACCCTCATGTTCGCTTCCTTGTTCAAACTATGAAGGATGTGAAAGAAGGACGTGGAGTTGAAGTTTTGCAACACTTTTTGTAGCCTTTGCAAGGTCTTGTTGAGCATCGGGTTGTTGAAGTGGTCACCCAAGTTTAAGATTTTTATCAATATTTCCGAGTCACCAAATATTTGAATGCCTTTTTCACTGTTCCCCTAGACAAGTTGGAAAGCTTTGAGCAGACCTAGAATTTCTACATGATTGTTAGAGTTCTGCCCTAGACCCCAGCTGAAAATGTATTTACTGGAACCATCTGATGCATGGATTACTCCCCCTGCTCCTGCAGTCCTAGGATTTCCTTTGGAGGCTCTGTCGAATAAAATCGAAACTTTGTTTTGAATCTTCCCCCATTTTTGGAAATCTATATCTGGATTCTGAAGTCGCCACTCTGGATTACTGAAGGACCAAGAGAAAATATTTATGTTCCTGTCGCGCAGCAACCGAGAGTCGAGCCAACTTATCTCTTTAGGGAGAAGCGATGTGTCCAATGCATGGGAGCAATTTTCTAATGTCTCAAATAGAAGCGCTTTGACTTTGGCAGCCACGATTGTGGTAGAGTGCAGATTGTTTTGAAAGATCCTTTCATTCCTTTCCAACCAGACTTTTCAACAAACATATTTTTGGAATGTCGAACCAAATTTTATTCCAAAGAGTTTTATTCTTGAGCGTATGAAGATAGCGCACTTTCCAGGAGGAGAATAAGTTAACCAGAGTGATCTGCAAGGGATTTGGAACGTTGATCCCGTGTAAGTCTTGCATCCAAAATTGTTGAGTGAAGGGATAGTCCACAAACAAGTGTTCCAGTGTTTCTTAATCTGAGCAACAAAGAGAGCATCTATGTGGCCCGATAATTCCACGTTTTGATAAGTTCTCTTCGGTCAAGACTCTTCTATGCATGAGGACCCAGTAGAAAATTTTAATTTTTGGGAGGCCGAAGGAGTCCCACACATGTTTCCCCAATGAAGAAGAGAGAATTAAGGTGTGATGATCTTGGAGGGCAGCAAAGCTCTGTGTTCTTGTGTAGACACCTGACTTCCCCCATCCCCATTTTTTCGATGAATGTAGATGCACGAGCGTCAAACCTGAAAGCATTGTAAGAAGGCAACTTTGTTGAGTTTGCAAATGAACTGGAGGACGAGGGAGTGACCAGGATTGTGAATTCCCATCGGGATCCCAAGTATAAATGTCAGCTAATTTATGTATTGCATGTTGTGAAATCCAGACACGCAGATCTTCAAAATCCACAGATGTTTTGAGAGGTGGTTGGACCACAATAGAATTTTATTCATGTTTCCAGGGATTCCATACACATGTTCTTTGAAGAACTCCCACCCCTTACTACAGAGTTTCCAGAGCGAGGTACCTTTGGTAGATATACCTTCATTCATGCTATTTAAGGAGAGGTCATGCATATATTTTTTTATGAGAACTTGGCATACTAGATGAGTTCATTTTGAGAATATATTCCATAATATCTTTCCTCCCAAGGCCAAATTAGCCAGCTCAAGATCTCTTACCTGGAGACCTCCTTCCGAAATTGGTTTTTCACAATGTCCCAGCTTACCAAGTGAATTTTTTTTTTCGTTTCCTTTTCCTCCTTGCCACAAAAAGTTTCGAATCAACTTGGAGACCTAAGTGATCATATTTGGAGCCAAAAGAAAAGAAGCTTGATAAATTGGAAGATAGGGGATTACTGATTTAATTAGAGTGAGCTTCCCGACAGTGGTGAGCCACTAACAAACCAGGATGCAACTTTAGACTTGATTTTACTGATAACTTCGAGCCAGTGTGAAGCCTTGTTGGTTCCCAAAGGGTAGTCCTAAATACTTGATTTTTTCCCAAGAGGCAAAGCCCGAGAAACCTAGGAAGTGGGAAATACGATAGATGATTTGTTGTTCAACCTTCCAGCCATACACAACACTTTTTCTTTTATTGACTAGAGCTCCGGAGGCTCTACAAAAGCTTTGAATGACTTCGTTAAAAACCCTTGGAATCTTCATGGAAGCTCCTCCTAGGAGAAGTGAGTCATCAACAAACAAAGCATGATTAATTGGGTCTAATCCATTCATCACTCCGATGCCTGGAGCTATCCCTGCTAGATTTTCCACTATCAATTTTCTGCTTAGAGAGTCCACCATCAGAATGTAAAGGAAGGGGGATAGGAGGAAACCTTTCCTTATACCCCTTGTGTATTGGAAATAATTAGTCGGCCTGCCATTTACTAGTGGGGAAATGCATGGATTTCCAATGCAAGATTTAATCAGGTTTACAAAGACAGAATTGAAGCCAAAGGAGTGAAGAATATGGTAAAGGAAAGAGTGTTTTACCCTATCAAAGGTGTTAGCCATGTCAAGTTTTATTATCATCCCTTTCTCTTGGCGTTGTTGGCTAGAATGAATGGTTTCTTACACAAGGATCACATTGTCTAATATATGCCTTCCTTTGACAAACCCGCCATGGCAAGGAGAAATGAGTTTTTCCAAAAGTGGCTTGATTCTATTTGCAAGGAGTTTGGAGAGGATCTTGTAAGAAGCATTACAAAGAGAAATAGTCCTGAAGTGATCAAATGACCCTGGGTTCGCTTCTTTTGGTGTTAGAGCTAGAAAAGTGGAGTTAGTGCTTCCTCCCACTTTGGATTTTCAGAGGAAACCTTTAATCATTCGGTACACGTCTACCTTGAATATATTCCAGTAGATTTTGTAGAAATGAATGCAGAATCCATCGGGCTCTATGGCTTTATAAGGATCTATCTTCCATATTACATTGTTGATTTCTTCTTCAGTGAAAGGCTTCAGAAGTCTTTAATTATTCTCCTTGTTGAAAAGACTTGCGATATGTGTGAGGAATTATGAGAATTCCTCCTCAGAATCTAGACCATCTCGTTTGTAGAGTTGCTGAAAATGAGAAGTTGCAACCTCTTTAATCTGGTCTAAACCATTGTAGATAGTCCCATCCGATGAAGTGATTTCAATAATGTGATTTCATGAAAGATGAGCTCTGAATTGTTTATGGAAGAAGGAGGTATTTTGATCTCCAATTTAAGCTAAAGGCTTCGAGATTTAAGCCTCCAATACTCTTCCTCTTTTTTGAAAGAGCGAAAAGAGATGAGTTGGGCAGCTTGCTCTTTTTGAATTTATGAAGAGGTGATGTCTTTGTAATCCATTTTCATTTGCATATCTAACAGTTGCTTGGCAGTCTGCTTTCTATGGCTAGTGGGAGAATCTGTGGGATTCTTTATCCATTCCTTCGAAGAAATTTTAGTGGCCTTTAATCTCTATTCCCACACATAGTTGGGCGATCCTATGAGAGGAATGTACTAGGAATTCGAAACTATATCCATAAACCATTCCTTTTATGTCCAAAGGGGGCTGAGCTGGAAAGGGATAGGCCCCAAACTTTCTTCTTCTTCAAGCTGAAGTAAAATGGGTTTACGGTTTGAAGTCAATTTTGCAAGAATTTTAGAGGAGATTATCTTCTTTTCTGACAGAAAGGTGCTCTACAATAAAAACTTGTCCAAGCAGGATGAGATATGCCCCACCCCGGATCTATTATTTGACCAAGTGAAGAGCCCTTTTTTGGACTTAAAGTCCAGAAGATTACATTGTTGAATTAAGTCTTCAACAAAAGGAAGAAGTTGGTCCCTACAGGTCTTACCTCCTCTTTTTTCCTTTGGTTCAAAGACTGAATTGAAATATCCTGCTAAAATTATATTCTTGGGGGGCATATTTCTAGAAAATCTAACAGTCTTTTCCAACTATCATTTTTTTCAGCATAGAGGACTGGTACATAAAGGTTGAAGAGAGCAAAGTTGATCTTACTTGTAGAGTGGCAGAGTTTGGTGTAAATCTAATGTTGAGTCTCAAAGGAGATTTTGAGATGGAATTTGTATTCCTCCCACAGAGTAGCAAGTCCTCTGGAGGTGCCTCTTGCACTTACTGGTTTCCCAACACTTTTTTTCCATTTCGATTTGTTGAGCTCAAGAAGGGTTTCCCCTTCAATTTTAATCTCTTGGAGCATGAGGATCTCAGGAGTTTCTGGTTTCAGAAGGTTTTTTACAGCTTCGACTTTTAAAGGATTCCCCATGCCTCTGTAATTCCAAGAGACTAATTGCATTATTTACTGGCTGAGGGGGGGTAGGTCCTCCCTTATGGGGCCTTGATCTAATGTTTATGCCAATGGAAATATCAATTGTGGAATGATTTCCTTGCATTTTTTTCCTCTCCGCTTCTTCTTCTCTAGCCTCCCTGTGGGATTTTCTTCCTGCTTTTTTCGAGGGCCTATGGAAGGTCTCGTCTTCCGAGGAACCTGAGATCTCTGGTGACTTCTTCCGAGTCATTTTTGCATAGGAGGGGATATGAAGGCTCCTATTGGAGATCCGATTTGCAGAGGGACTGTCTCTTCTAGGCTTTTATCTTCTGCGAGGTAAGTGGGTTGTTGTTCGACCTCTTCTACAATTGAAGTTGTGGGTTCTTCTAGAGTACTGAGGATTTCAAAGAGATTCCAAGATGTCTCTACTCTTGGAGGGGGTAGACTATATTCTCCTTGGAGTTGTTCAATAGGAGGTGCTTAATTTCGTGGGGCCGCCCCTTTTCCTTTAGATTTGTTGTTATGCTTGGATGCAGTTGATTTCTGCACCTGGATCCATTGATCTCCCTTCGTTTCCTTAGCCTCCTCCTCTACTTTCTTTTTGCATTTCCTGGTGAAGTGTCCGTAGCCATGGCAATGCCTACATTTGAAAGGGAGTTGCTGGTAGTCTAACTCTTGAATGTATGACCAGTCAGCCACCGTGAGCTTAATAGATTTCGGGAGTCCTATTTCTAGGTCGACCTCTACACATATTCTAGTGCAGGAGTACTGGTCCTCCCTCTCTACACGATCTATATATTTTTCAAGTTTTTTGCCTATGGATTCTAAAGATTTTGGATTCCAGCAGTGAAGAGGTAAGTGTGGAAGGTGAACCCAAACTGAGACTGTCGATGGCACATCTTAAGGTTGGATCGAAATCCGGAGTCTAGTTGTTCAGATACAACCCCCGAGGGCCCATAAAATACGGTCCATTCCTGAAGATGAGATTCCTATCCTCGACATTCTCAAAAATGAATACGAAAAAGCCTTTACCAACTAAGTAGCTTATGATTCCTTCTTTGACCAATGAGAACCGTTTCCTTTGCACCCATGAATCTATAGCTTTAGGCGATGGCCAAAGCCCCATAAACTACCCAATGAGACCTCATTTAGCTAGATTCAAGGCAGATCTGCACGATTCTTCAATCGGTAGTGTGACTGTGGGAATGTTGTCCAGTCTTTTAACAAAATGTTGGTGGAGTTCACTTGCTGGGCGTTTTCTACTAGCTACGACCAGCTTTCTGAAGGCAGCTAACTCTGGAGGAATAGGATAGGAGGCCTCGGGGCCCCCACTTGGGGCCATGCTGTGATGAACACGCAAGTTCAGAAGAAGGATGCACTGCACAGGAGACAACTCCTCCTTCCCAAGTGCACCATACATACGTTTTAAAATTTGGATATAATTTATGTTTAAAATTTCACAAAACATAAAAATAAAAAAACAAAATAAATAAAAAAATAAAAAATAAAAAAAATTGTTTGTATTTATGGTAAGTTTATTTGATGTTCAAGGTTTACATTATTTATAAGATTTTTAAATAAAAATACTTGACTATTTCTATAAATTTAAATAGAGTGTCCTTCTCATTACCTACATTAGATTTAATATTTGTGAATGACCTGTTGAATTTTTAACCATCATATCGCTATAATGGCTTGAAGTCTAATATCAATGAACTAAACAACTTAAATACTTGTGTGAAAAATGTAAAACTTAGAAAATTAAATCAAGATGAAGGTAAAGTTTATTTACAATTTAAAAAAAAAAGATAACTATATTTTTAAATATGATTTGTAATGGACAACAGTGGAATTCCTGTGATGGTTTTCTTGTAGGCGGGTGTTGCTCTAGATGAT
Source organism: Pseudotsuga menziesii (assembly GCA_001517045.1). Lineage (NCBI taxonomy): Eukaryota > Viridiplantae > Streptophyta > Pinopsida > Pinales > Pinaceae > Pseudotsuga > Pseudotsuga menziesii. Next base: position 380,820 of record LPNX010379189.1, read on the forward strand.
ACTCCTGAGGAGGTGGAGCAGGGTAATGGTTCTCTCATGTGTCTCTTGAAAATGATGAATCTGAATGGGGAATTCGTACACAATAGTGGCCTAATGTGATATGACAATGCATTNCTGAGGAGGGGGAGCAGGGTAATGGTTCTCTCATGTGTCTCTTGAAAATGATGAATCTGAATGGGGAATTCGTACACAATAGTGGCCTAATGTGATATGACAATGCATTGGATCTAATGCTTGCATTTTGGGAAGATGGCTTTGCTAATTTTCAGATGACTTCATTTATGGCCTCTTTCTTCTTCTTCTTTTTGGCCTGGGGGGGTAGGTCCTCCCTTAGGAAGCCTGGATCTAATGTTTCTACCAATGGACATCTCAATCGTGGACTAGTTTCCTCACATTTTTTGCCTCTCTGCTTCTTCTTCTCTAGCCTCCCTGCGGTATTTTCTCCCTGCTTTTTTCGAGGGCCTATCAAAGGTCTCGTCTTCCAAGGAACCTGATTTCTCCAGTGACTTCTTCCTAGTCATTTCTGCGTAGGAGGGGATATGAAGGCTCCTATTAGAGATCTGATTTGCAGAGGGATTGACTCTTTTAGGATTTTATCTTCTGCGAGGTAAGTGGGTTGTTGTTTGACCTCTTCTACAACTGAAGCTATGGGTTCTTCTAGAGTACTGAGGATTTCAAAGGGGTTCCAAGATGTCTCTACTCTTGGAGGGGCTAGACTCTGTTCTCCTTGGAGCTATTCAATAGGAGGGTCTTCATTCCTCGGGGCCGCCCCTTTTCCCTTAGATCTGTTGTCATGCTTGGATGCGGCTGATTTCTGCACCTGAATCCATTGATCTCCCTTCATTTCCTTAGCCTCCTCCTCTACTTTATTTTTGCATTGCCTAGCAAAGTGTCTGTAGCCATGGAAATGCCTGCATTTGAAAGGGAGTTGCTCATAGTCTAACTCTTGAATGTATGACCAGATAACCACCGTGAACTTAATAGCTTTTAGGAGTCCTATTTCCAAGTCGACCTCTACACATATTCTAGTGCAGGAGTATTGGTCCTTCCTCTCTGCACGATCTATATATTTTCTGAGTTTCTTTCCTATGGATTCTAAAGATTTGGGATTCCATCAGTGAAGAGGTAAGTGTGGAAGCTGAACCCAAACTAAGACTGCCGATGGCACATCTTAAGGTCGGATCGAAATCCAGAGTCCACTTGTTCAGACACAACCCCTGAGGGCCCATAAAATACGGTCCATTCCTTAAGATGAGATTCCTATCCTCGACATTCTCAAAAATGAATACAAAGAAGCCTTTACCAACTAAGTGGCTTATGATTCCTTCTTTAACCAATGAGAACCGGTTCCTTTGCACCCAAGAATCTATACCTTTAGGTAAGGGCCAAAGTCCCGTAAACTGCCCAATGAGACCTCGTTTAGCTAGATTCAAGGTAGATCTGCACGATTATTCAATCGGTAGTGCGACTGTGGGAATGGTGTTCAATCTTTTAACAAATTTTTGTTGGAGTTGGCTTGTTGGGCGTTTGCTACTAGCTGCGACCAACTTTATGAAGGCAGCTAGCTCTGGAGGAATAGGATGGGACGCCTCAAGGCCCCCACCTGGGGCCATGCTGCGATGAACTCGCAGGTACAGGAAAAGGACACACCGCATAAGACACAACTCCTCCTTCCCAAGTCCACCATACGTATGTTTTAAAATTTGGATATAATTTATGTTTAAAATTTCACAAAACATAAAAAAAAAATTGTTTGTATTTATGGTAAATTTATTTGATGTTCAAGGTTTACTTTATTTATAAGATTTTTAAATAAAAATACTTGACTATTTCTATAAATTTCAATAGAGTGTCCTTCTCATTGCCTACATTAGATTTAATATTTGTGAATGACTTGTTGAATTTTTAACCATCATATCGCTATAATGGCTTGAAGTCTAATATCAATTAAGTAAACAACTTAAATACTTGTGTGAAAAATGCAAAACTTAGAAAATTAAATCAAGATGAAGGTAAAGTTTATTTACAATTAAAAAAAACTATATTTTTAAATATGATTTGTAACGGACGACAGTGGAATTCCTGTGATGGTTTTCTTGTAGGCGGGTGTTGTTCTAGATGATGCTCCTGAGGAGGTGGAGCAAGGTAATGGTTCTCTCATGTGTCTCTTTAAAATGATGAAACTGAATGGGGAATTCATACACAACAGTGGCCTAATGTGATATGACAATGCATTGGATATGTTGCTTTCATTTGGGGAAGATGGCTTTGCTCATTTTCAGATGAGTTCATTTATGGCCTCTTTCTTCTTCTTCTTTTTGGTTTTTTTAAGTAGTTTCTGTTTTGCTCAATGCATCATCATATTGTCCTGTAATAGAGTTTTTTTTAAGATGTAGTCTTATATCTACTACCTGCTCTTTGAGAAATGGTCTTCATTGCTTATGCACATGTAAACCTTCGGGTTATTTTGTATAAGGTCGATAGGTCTCTGCACAATGTGTTTTGTTATCTTAATAGAATGTGAATTATTTTCTGAGGAAAAAAACAATGAAAATATGAGTTGTATTGCTTTAATAGTAATATGAAAGATGTATATGTGATTTTTTTTAATCTTGTGTTTTCTCAAATCACATTTCCAATGATATATCTTTGAATTATAAGAGGAAACTAATTTGTATATTAATCTCCTACTATGGTGTTTTTGTTTTATTTTTAACACCAAGATCGAATGTCTCGACTCTCTTTATGCAATTGGATGTTAGAACAAGATCACGACACTTTCAAGTTTCTATGTGTTTGTCTAAGATCTCTCTATTTGTGTGGAGGAGAAGGCCTTCAATTATCTTGGTTGTGGAAACCATCTAGATGGCTAAGAGTGGGAGTGAAGTTGAGACTAAAAGGACAATTGGTTGAAAACATTAATGAAATTAGTGATAATAGTGATAGGGCTCTACACATCATTGCACTTCCAATTCAATTTAAGACTCCAGAGATTCAAATTAGGATGAATGAAGTACTTCATAGATTTTATTCAAAGTTGTGTTGGGAATAAATACATTTCTCTCTACTTTAAATTCTTGATAAATGTAATGGATTTTGATCCACAAACAAGCATGATATAGAGTTCACTTAGGCATTTCACAATTGTAAATCGTATCCTTGTTGGCATATTGTTAATGTGATGTTTCTCTCATGCATTGTGGCATATTGATCTTATCTGACAATGTTGTTTTGGGCATCTGATTGGGTTGCAACAATGACACATGAAAATGCCTTGAGACATAATAGTGATTTTTGCATTCACTTTGAATGTTTTTACCTATTTTGAATGGCTTTTTTTACATTTGTCAACCACTAAATATTAGGGGTTAAAAAACTACATGCTTGTCATTTTCTCCTTGTAGATGTACACTAAGTTAATTGTAAATCCATTTATTCACAAGACACTATGGGGGGAGAAGGAGAAGTTGTAACTTCAAATATTGGGGATCTAGGATTGGGTAATATATGCAAAAAGGAGCAAAGTGCATCTCATGCGAGACCGAAGAGATTTTAACCTAATTTATTTTATGAATTACTTGATTAATTTTTGCAATTATTTACATAAATTCTATCTTCAATTTAAATTTCTTTAAGAAACATAAAAGCAATTCATACAATCCAAATTGTAAAAATTGTAGATATAATTTAGTAGATTAATCAAGAATTGTAATTGTAAGTAGAGTTCAACCATTTATTGGTTTAGATTGGGAATAACTTTGCCTCTCCAAGAACGTTCAAAACCTTTAGTTATTTGGGGACTCCTAGCTAGTTGTAAATTGGATGTGTCATAAACAACCTCCAAAAAAACCTCAGTCTCCAACTTATCTTTGAGGAGGCCTCCAAATTCTCTAGCATGTTTGCAAAAATATCATTCCACTGTATATATAAGGAAATAAATGGTACAACAAATTGCCTATGGAAGGAAGATTTAGCAGTCAAGGATGATTTTTGGATTCTTAAATAAATGGATAGTAATATTTTGATGGAGCACGACCGAGGCCCACCCCCAAGATAAATTCATTATCGTGGAATTCCCATTCTAAGAATACTCCAATGACTCTTGCATTGAAAAGACTACTATATATGTTCATTCTCTATATGAGCTAATAGTGCACATATGCTACAATTTCTATATTGTTTTCCCTGGTTGTTTTCATAACAGTTTCTAAATAACGTAAAAGGTGATTTATAAGTTAATATAAATAGCGTTCTCTTTTGAGGGGAAAAAAGGTTGGTCTTTACAACCTCAAAAATGGTGTATGAAGCATATTTTTTTGAGTTAGCGGGTACAAACAATTTTATCTTGCTATTTTTTTATTTTGTTATACTCAATATAGAGTCTATATTAAGATTTTAATTTTATATAT
>LPNX010379189.1:385891-396040 GCA_001517045.1 Pseudotsuga menziesii
AACTCTCATTATATTCACAAAGAGAAACCAAAATCCTCCCATCACAAAAAATCCATTAATTCATTCACAAGGATTATCCAAAAATACATGGTCTAGATACGGGCTAGACCCTTCATATATCGACAAAAAATAGTATGTTTCACATGTTCAGAACTATGATCTTATATCCTATATACATCTTCATTGGCAAAATTTTAATTAAACCGAATTCCCATTCAGTAATTGAATTTAGTTTGTTGTTATCTCCTTTATCTCTAGTTTACCTGGATCCAGTAGCAGAGCTAGCTTTGATAGTCCATCTACTTCCATATTCAACTCTCTGTATATGTGAGTTATTATAAAACCTGTGAAGAATTCCAACAACCTTCTGATTGCGTTCACTAATTGTTGTAAATGGGGAGCATTGATTTGAATCTTCCTGTTTACCCAGTCAACCACCATTTTGGAATCCCTGAAAACTTGCATTTGTGTTATATTGTTGTTTATTGCCAAATTTAGGACCAAATGTAGTGCTGCTAGTTCTGTTTTATTATTGGTGCAATGTCCTGGAGCATACTTCGCTTGAATCTTATGTTTGTCATAGAAGCAAAGCACTCCTCCCGATCCTCCTAGTGGAGGGTCTCCTTGACTAGCACCATCGAAAAAAGCCCATGGAACAACTTTGTTTATCTCTAAAGGAACCAGAACAACTTTGTTTATCTCTAAAGGAACCAGAACAATGATTTTATGCTCTTTCTCTTTGGATCTATGTTCCCTGACCCACTGTACCACAAGAGTTGATGTTACTTCAAGAGGAATCAATTTATTATTGAAAATGTCAGCGTTTCTAGCCCACCAAATTCCATAAGAGAAAAGGGATGGGAAAGCACTGTATAAACATATTGATCTCTCTGTCCACCATGCTTTTGCTTTGTGTTCAAGAGAGACCCCGGACTTCCCTTGATACTTTAATTCCGTACATGATGCCTTCCATACACATTCTACATAAGAACAAAAATTAAACAAATGAGAAATAGTTTCCTCATCTGAATAACAAAGTGCACATCGATTTGGACCAATCCATCCTCTTTTCTGCAAGTTATCCCAAGTTAAGGGCTTGTTATTGAGAGTCAACCACAAGGTTATTTTGGTCTTTAAGGGGGATTCAAACTTCCATAATTGTTTCCACCAATCCACCTTTACTCCCTGATGCTGCTCCAAACAATAAGTCTTGTAACCTAGTTTGGCCGCAAAATCCCCATTAACAGGATTTTTGGTCCAGACCAATTTATCTTTTTCCTCCTCCTCTAGATGAATAAAACTAGACCTTAGCAATGAAACATATAATTCCATTCTTCTCTATGTGCTTTCTCTAGACCTAAGTCCTCTGAATTCTTCTAGAGAGTTTCCCTTTGCAATGAAAGAGAGCAAGAATGGTTCAGTGTATAGATCCCTAAGCTTCTTAGTTTTGTGACTAGAGCTTCTGATAGTCTATATCTCTCCCCTACTCCTGACCACGTATCTTCTCCTACCCTCACTTCTCTCCCATTACCAATCAACCATGCCTACCAATTCCCTACTTGAGGGAAGGCTAATACTAGTGCTTTCCAGCCTATGGACCCATTCTTGAAAGATTTGTCTCATTTTCTTATCCAATCTTGGATGGACCCATTAGGACAGTATTTGGAGATTAAGACCTTCCCCCATAAGGACTCGAGATTCTTGATTAGGCGCCATAAGGTTTTTGTAGCCAATGATTGACATAATAGAAAGTGGTTTTTAATGCCCCACCCCCCTAAATCTTTAGGACTGGCTAGCAATTTCCATTTAGCTAAAGGGATTCCTTATGAATGTCTATTGGCAGACCATAAGAAAGAGAAGAACTTTTTCCTTAGTTTCTGTAAGATACCCTTTGGAATGTCATCAATTGTGGCCCAATATACCGAGACGCTTTGAAGGACTACCTTGAGAAGAACCAGCCTCCCTCCCCTAGATAACAACTTATAAGTCCGGCACCCAATTCTTCCTTTAATTTTTTTGTATAGCCACATCCAAACTTTAAAGGAGTAATCATTAGGCTTAAGTACAAACCCTAGGTATTTAAACCCTTAATCCATTGGTTTTATTGTGTAAGGGAATTCAGCCCTAAGCCTATCTCTTACCCCTTCTAGGAAACCGTTTTCGGAGAGAATGGACTTTTCCACATTAATATGCATTCCTGTAGCTTTCTTATATAAGTCCAAAATCTGCTCTGCTTCTTTAAGGTTTTTCCATGTACCCTCGTTCATCATTATCACATCATCCACAAACATGATGTGAGATAGTTCTTCTAACTTAGTTACCCTTACTCCTTTATAATAGCCTTCCCTTTTTGCTTGATTTATAATTATGCTTAAGGCATCTGCTATCAGTTGAAAAAGGAAGGGGGAAAGAGGGCACCCCTGTCTAAGGCCTCTTGTAGACCTGAAAAAGTTTGAGGGTGAGCCATTAATCAGTATTGCAAAGGAATCTGACTGTATGAATACCATGATCCAATTGACTATCTCCAAATCCATCCCAATCTAAATCATTACCAGCCTTAGAAAGGTCCAATTCAACCTATCATAGGATTTGGAGAGATCTAATTTTAAGGCAAATGTTGTGCGTTTAGACTGCTTAATGATATGGACTGCTTCCTATGTAAGGGACACCATATCATGGATTTGATGATTGAACAGGAATCCAAACTACTCCTTTGTTATGATTTCGCTCAGAATTGGCTTCAGCCTTTGATCTATAATCTTCGCAATTATTTTATAAACCACATTGCAGCATGAGATTGGCTTGAATTCTTCAAAAGAGGAAGGGTTTTGTTTCTTTGGGATGAGATCCAAGAGTGTGGAATTCACGGCTCCCAAAATCTTCCCGGTCCTTTGAGACTCTTGCACAACCTTCAACAAATCCTCTTTTACTAGGTCAAAAAACCCTTGAAAAAATTCAATAGTAAAACCATCCAGTCCAAGGCTCTTACCTTTCTCGAAGGAGTATACAATTTTCTCCAACTCCTCTTCTGTGACCTCTTCCTTTAGGAAATTGTTCATTTCTTCGTTTATTAACCTAGGAAATAGGTTGATGACCTTAAGGATTCCTTGAATATTACAACCTTCTGATTCCTTAAAGAGGTTTTTGAAAAAACTCTCCCCAACCTCCGTTTTTTCTTTAAAGGAACTAACCATTACCCCATTCATATCCTTTGTTGTTGAAATCGTGTTTAGGTTCCTTCTATGGTTAGCAAAATTGTGAAAAAACTGTGTATTGTTGTCCCCTTCTTTGATCCATACAGCTCTACTTTTTAGTCTTAGTAGCTCCTCCTCCCTGGCCAGTAGCTCTCCTCTTTTTAATTCCTTTCCCCCCTGACCTCTTTCAATTCTTCCTTTATGAAAATTCCAGAGTTATTTTGATCATAAATCTCTTTTAAGGAGATTTCCACTTCTTTGAGTTGTTTCTGTTGATTGGTCGAGTAAACCCTAGCCTAGGGTTTTGTCACTTTCTTTATCTTTTGTAAATTTTTCGATAGTTGTTTCATAAAAGTGACATTGGGTTTTACCACCAACGAGCTCCATGTTTCTCCTATCAACTTTCGGTAGTCTTCCTTCATCAACCATGCAGGGTTAAATTTGAACGGGGCCGTTGGTTTCATTTATGGGCTTTGAATTTGTAGGAGAACTAGAAGATGGTCAAACATGCCTCCTACTTCAACCCATGTTTTAACTATCAAAGACCCTGAAAGCAAATTTTCTTAAAGCAAAAACCTGTCTAATTTCTTAGAGATGGCATGTTCCCTGCTTTTGTTGTTCCTTCATGTCAGGGTTAGATTCAGCGGTTGAAGGTCCACCAGCTCCTTGGATTCAAAGAGCGCAGCAAAGAAAGAACCCAGGCCATCATAACGAGCCAAAGATCCCCAGTTTTGTTTTTTAGATAGTGTTAGATTCAAGTCCCCTCTGAGTATCATGTACATTTGCTCCAGCAATCCTGAAGAGAAGAAGGATTCCCAGAACCCTTTTCGCTCTTGATAGGGTGTGTAAACATTATACAGAGCATAAGATTTTCAGTGGCTTTTTCCTTGAGAACTGTTTTAAGCATTGTGGTGTGCTTCACCACTTGCACTTCCTCGTACTCCTGATTCTAGGCGGTTATCAGACCCCCCGAATGTCCTTCCGAACTAATGTGACCAAAACTCCATCCCTTCAGCCACGACTCAAAAACTTCCTTATCTTTTTTGCCCTCTATCATTATTTCCTGAAGAAAAATGATCGCAGGTTTTATATTAGCGATCGTTCTTTTAAGAGATTTTAATTTGAGGGAGCTCCCCAACCCCCTCGCGTTGAAGGATAGAACCAACATCAGGTGACCTTGACCTGGGCCTTCCCTACTTTAAGGTCCCTACCAATTGTTGCTTGTTTTCCATTCTTCACATCCACCTCAACTTTGTGATTTTGTTATTGCGATGTGAGATTTCCTTCCTAAGGTGACCTTGGGCACCTTGTCTATTGCTAATCCTCCGGACGACACTTAGCCTCTATTAGCCGATATTTTAGACCATGTATTATATATTTTATGCTTAATCCACGAAGGGGGTTCTTTTGGGGACGCCACCTTTTCTCCCTCCTTACCCGCGCTAATTTGAAGTGTCCTTGCACTCTTAAACTGATGTCAACTCCTCGTTTCCCGCATGCGTGACATTTGTTTTGGCATGCGTCGAGCTCGTAGTGGTTTCCTTAACAGGAGTCACCACCTTTCTTTCAGGATGTGGGACAATTGTCCTTGGAGGGGACTGCTCATGGCTCAATGGTCCCGCTTACCAGGGAGCGCAGATAACCCTCCTTTCGCTGAGGTAGGCCTCTGCTCACCACCTTTTGTTAATGTTTCACTTGTTTCCTTGTTCCGTGCCTTCTTCACCCCCCCCCCTTGATTTCTGTACTCACGTGGCCTTCACTCTGGGTTTATGCAGTCCTACACTGTGTGTCGACCTGGCTGCAGGAGAAGCAGCGAAATGGAGTTTTCCAATAGTCCAACCTCTGTCACCACAGGCTCCCGTGAAGCTCCAAATTGATTCCTTCATACAGTCCATTGCTTAGGTCCACTTCGATAAGAATTTTGGCACACCTTCTATCCACCTTCTGCTCCCATTCTTCCTCGAGAGCTACAAATTTACCGATTGTATCTCCTATTGCCTCCAATATCTCTTTTTCCATAACATCTTGGGTAGCCCTGGCAGAATGGACCATATTTTTGGCACATTCTGGGGTTCCCTGTTTGCATCAAAGTACACACTCCAGTTTTTGAGAATTAACCCTAAAGCCCCCCATTGCCAGTTGTTCTCTAACAATAACTGCCTCTCTGCCTTTGTCTTAACACTGAACAGTATCCATCCTCTCGACATAATGTGGAACATTGGTAGCTGTCGCAAGTGGGGACTCCAGTTTACCTCCATCCACCTTCGGAGAGCAGCTTCCCCGACTATTTTGCCGCAGAACATTCCTACCAGGGCTAGCGACAGGTAGTCAGGTATTTTTGTTAACGAAATATCCTTTCCTACTACTAATGACGTTGCGCGTTTTTTAGCTTTGCCTCCTGTACATTTTATGTTTTCACCATCTTTATTTGATATTATGACTGCGTCCTTTGTCTTGCTTGAAAGATTGAGCCTTAATTTCTCTGGCATGTGAGCAGACAACACTTCTTGTTAGGATTTCGCCACTTGTGATGAGTGTGTGAAAATATGATTATGCCCTTCTGGTGTGGTTGAGTCATAATCTACCTCATCGATCACCATCATGAGCGTAAAAGTTTAAAAGTTTAAAACATTAAAACATTAACCCCTTTAAAAAATCTTTTTCTCCTCTCCTTCTTTTCTTCGCTTCGCCTCGCACTATTTTCGTCGTACTGTTCCCTACCCACAGAGCATTTGACCCCTTAGGGATATATATATATATATATTAGGGTATTGTAACATCATGGATTTTTTTGGAATAGTTTAAAAATGATAGATTTGGTTAATTTCCAATTATTTTTGTCCTAAATTTAACAATAAGGAGTACTTGGAATCACATGTATCAATTATTAAGATTGCTCAAACAAAATGCAATAAAAATAATTAAAGTTGTTGAATCTATTTATACATTCAAATATAAAAAAATACAAATCAATAAAAACTCAAAAACTTAATTTCCAAATTATTTAAGTATAAAAATAATTTAACAAATTAACTTAATTAATTTATACTTATAAAAACTTAAAAAGTTAATTTCCAAATTATTTAATTATAGAAATAATTTAACAAATTAATTTGATTAATTTATACTTATACTTTAGATAAATTTGATAGCTCAAAGTTGGTTCTATAGAAGATTGATATTTCATCGTTAGTAATAAAACCTTTTCTTTACAAACTACCTAATCAAAATTTCTCAACAACTCTAACTTCAATTATAGACTATAATTAGTATATAATTAATGTATTAATGAATCTTAATCTTTATAATAACTTTGGAAGGTGCCTTTAAGAATAATATGAATATGTGCCTTGAAGCATAATAATGTAAGGTGGGTGATGATCCTCACAATAAGAGGGTAGGTACATGCCGGTTCTTGAGAGGATAAAAGGGTAGGTACATCCCCGTTCCTTTCCCTCAACTGTTTGATTGTTGGAAAATATAAAGAATCTATGACTACCCATTAGAGGTAACACTCATCCCACGTTCATCACACGTTTCTCCATTAAGGCAGGTGGGGGCAATGATGTCAGTCCCCAACTATAGTCTCCTTGGCGTTTCTTTAGATTACTTTAAAACGAAGTGGAAGGATGCTTCAACGTTACTTATCTTCCATGTCACTAATTTGTAATATTTAAGTGTTGGAATGATCAAGTGTTAAGTGAAGTGGGATATCGTTTTATAATACATGGTAAATGTGATAATAAAATCTTATAATCTTAGATTATGGTTTGAGGAGTGGTAGGTGTAGGGTTATTTTGGATTTGGAAGGAAATTAGGAAACTTTGTATGTATGAAGATTAAAAAGACAATAAATAAGTAAGCATAAGTTGTAACACTAAGTTAATGTGTGATGAAAGTGAAGTGCTTAGGATATATAAGCAATGTCACATTTCTTAAGTTTTAAACTCAAATCCATTTTTAATGAAACATCCAATCAACCAGGATAAGTGTTATCACACAAAATACATGCATCATTGTAACACTAAGTTAATGTGTGATGACAATGAAGTGGTTAGGATACATAAGCAATGTCACCTCCCCTGAGTTTTAAACCCAAATCCACTCTTAGCGAAACATCCAATCAACCAAGACAAGTGTCAACACACAAAGTACATGCACCATTAAATTGATGAGAGGGACATTCTTTGTGCTTCATACCACATTCTTTGTTGCAACTTCTATTTGGACATAGGAAGGATGGGATAGTTTAGTGCATGTGGGTTAATTCGCTTAAGGCTCGTCAGTTGACCTCCATTCCATAAACATAGGCATTCAAACATATGCCATGGGATTATGGGAATTGTTTTCATTGAATGGATGGTCATTCCACTTGGCTTTTAGGACTAGAGATCTAGATCTAATCTCTTTCGAATTTCATTGCAGTCTTTGAGGTTTAGTGCATGTGGGTTAATTTGCTTAAGGCTTGTCACTTGGCCTCCATCCCATGAACATATGCATTCAAACATATGCCATGGGATTTTGGGAATTGTTTTCATTTAATGGATGGTCATTCCACTTGGCTTTTAGGACCAATGATCTAGATCCAATCTCTTTCGAATTTCATTGAAGTCTTTGAGGTTTTTAGTGTTGACTAACCAAATTCATCTTGGCATCATGGCCAACCTTCATGGCCACCCCAATCACTATGTCTTTGTTTGAGAATTCAAACCTCTACATGTTTGTTTATTATTGTGAATGTCATTATGATGACAATTAGGAGAGCATGGCACTAGCTATGAGGAGATAAGAAACCTACAACAAGGAATGGAATAACAATTATGCCAAGGTCCTTGTAGACATAAGAAGATGAGTTATTGGGGTGAAAGCCCAATGAGAAACACATAAAGGGAAGTTGGTCCTTTTGGAAGTATGAGAAGAAGACAATAGGGAGAAGCTTGAGGAAACAGAGGACAAAATCGAAGAACTACAAGAGAAGGAGATGCATTTGGAACTAGAACAAAGGCCAAGTTTTGACGAACTAAGAAACCCAATATACCTAGTTGTCGCAGTGGGTTCTCCTAGATAGGACCAAGTGGAAACCATGGAAGAGGACACTTTGCAATAGTAGTCAGAGCAAAAGCGGAAATATGGCTCCTCATTTCTCTCATCTATAGCATGAAGGCAGAAAAATGCCTATAATAGGTATGGTGGCAAAAACACTTGAATCAGGTTTATGACTTTTAAAATAGTTTTATTGTTAAGACAACATGTAAGGCTTTCTACAAGCCATCTAATAAAAAATTTCACTAGAATTATGAGAATATGACAAAACAAAAGTAATTTTTTACAATTTTTTTTTGCTTTTAAAGGTTTTTAGACATTTTTACTTTCACATATTTGTATTAAAAAGCTAGATGGTTCCACCACAACCCCCCTTTATAATGAAAAAGTATATGTTTCTACTAAAAAAAATTCTTACCTTATGTTTGAGCATAGTGAGAGGATATTGATACTTAAACGATAAAGCATTATTTTCCAAAATAAAAGTCAAAGAACAAATCGTACAAATCTATATTAATTGTAAAACACAAACATTGATAAGATAAACATAAATAATAAGGGTGGTAGATGAGGGGGTGCATTCATCCTTTGACCTTGATGGAAATCTAAAATCTTCCTATGCTTGGTGATTAGGCACGACATCAAACAACCAAGTTGAAGCTCTTGCCTTGTGGCAAGGAATATGGATAGTCAAGCAAATAGGATGTAAGAAGATCATTGTGTTAGGCGATTCAATGACTATCATTTACCATATCGTAGCCATATCCCTTTCTCATGAACCTTAGCTTGCAAGACATTTTGCAAGTTCAAAATCGAATGGATAATTTTGGATTGATAAGATTTTTTCCACATCCTCCTAGGTTTGAAATCAACAGAGGGTGTAATGGGAAACAATGGTTGTAGTATCCCTCTTGTCACGGTTTGGAAAATAGGGTTTTTCTTGGTGCAAGGCCACCTTCTCTAATCTATAAACACATTTTAATTTCATGAATGCATACATCAAACTAAATAAGTGTTATGACCAAGTTCACATGCATTTCGAACATAGTGGTAGGATCCTCGTCCATGCCTCATGCTTGTCTCTTTGCAACTTATTTATTATGAAAGGAGATTAGATGGGACGTACTATTACACATGGTTTACTGACTCTCCTGTGTGGTTCGACAACTTTAACCTGTATCCATCTAGAACATTCTGGTGTGAAATCTTGAGGAGAATTCTTTGTAAGTTATTTAATGCTTTTTGCTTGGTGTTTTATCAAGTTGTCTTCTCAAGTCCATGCACCTTCTGAAAATATTGCATGCTCATGAAGACTATTGGTTTATTCAAGACATCTTATATAGTACATTTATCTATGGTTTTCTCTCCTTTGTAGAAATTCTACATTCTCATGAAGCATGTTGCAATGGCAATTGGAAAGTTTTTTTAGTGGCACAGATGGAGAACTTGCATCGACACCCTATTTGATGTGCCCAGTGTGAGTACTCAGATATGCGAAGGTCAATCCTCATATGTGAGTGTCACTCTAATGACAATCAAGAATGTGTTGCTTTGGTCGTGAGTATGTGGGAGACATGGGGAAAGGAATGGTAGTTGAATTATTTTAGGGATCTAAGACAACAAGTAGACAATTGGTAGTCATGAAAACTTAGTTAACGTAGTGCAAAGACAATTAATTTTGTTGGAAGTAGAAGAAAAATGTAATAAGGAAAAAACTTGAAGAAAAAACAATAAAAATCAAGAACAAAATTTTAAACTTGGAATTAGAACAAAAACCTAAGTATAAATAATTAAGAAACTATGTATCTCCAAAAACTTTAATGAACTTCCCTATACAAGACCAAGTGAAAGTAAAAATAATGAAAAAATATACAATGAAGCACTAATATGAACATATATATATATATATATA
>LPNX010379189.1:412824-424522 GCA_001517045.1 Pseudotsuga menziesii
TTGGCATGATATAATACAAATACTGTAACAGATGATTCTCTTTCAAATAACCTAAACCTTGTAATCACCTTGTCATCCTTTATCTTCATGGTGTTCATCTCTTTCGGAAGGCATTCAACTCCACTCGATCTCAATTTCACTGGCGCGGTATCGGTCTCATTTTCTATTTTCACTGCATGTCCCACACATGCAGAGGCCATACGATATGCACCAACCACGTTACAACTCAATGCCTGCTACAACACCCAACTTTCTGCCTCATCACCTGCCTGGATTCATGCCCATTTCCTTTAATAAAACCGAAGGACTAGGCGATACACACGTGCATTTAGATTCTAGAATCCCGGTGAAATTCAAACAAATGGAAACTTTGCTTTTCAGGGATTTTCGTTTATTTCCATAACCATCACAACAGCCCACAACCAACAAGCATAAATATAAAAATTCTTTTAAAAAACGCCTATCAGGCATCAGGCCTAATTATATTCTAAATTGGAAAGATAGGCTTTGAAACTGAACTAAACAATATCTGGCAAGAACACCTTGAGGCTTGGACAGAAAAATGAGGAAGATCTGATGCATAGACATATATTGCTAATTTTATCAGAGTTCTAGAATAACAACATCAAAACCCATTAACACCATTAACCCTATGGCTAGCAACATCAGAGAAAGGCGATGGCCAGGTAAGGAATTGAAGGAATTAAATATACAGCCATGGATTGCACTGGAACAAAAGGCATATTGTCATCATATGATAGAAAAACAGTAAACCAGTTAGGGTGTTTACCTTTAAAATTAACGCTTTTCAAACCACGGTCACATGCAATCTTTTGTCCAAACGAATCCTTTACAGACCTTTCTTGCCTTTGATTTTCAACCCAAATACAAGAGGAAAGGCAACAATCTCTGGATTTAATGAAGTTATATAATTATTCATGTAAACCTATGCCTGGAATAAAACAGAGCAGATACAAAATCGCATCCCCTTTTCCCAGCAGCGACTGTTTGAGAAAATGTGTGCCATGTGTAAATAGTATCAATCAACTCCATTTACAATAGCCTGACAGGGAAATAGGAGCGTACTCTTCTTGTCCTTACGCTCCAGCCCATTTCCCAGCTACTCATGGGAGCCAAATTAAACTTTGACAATACCCATTAGGTATCCTTTTGACCAGATAAAACAATGGGCGATTAGTCAGAATCGGGTTGTAGAAGGACAGGCAGTGGATCCAGGAATTCTGTACTCAATTTGAGAAGGGGGCCAATGAGATAGAACAAACAGGACACCTTAGCTACTGTGTGACACTATAGATCAAAATACTTTGTCTTTCTTCAAAATCAATCAAATTCACTTTTTCTTGGCCATCTCCTTTGAGTCTCGAGTCCCGACTCCCTTTAGCCTTCAAGCTTCGGACGGCAATCGGGCCTTCAATTTCCAATTTCCTTAGGACAGGAGTAGTTACGTTGGAACTTGGAATGTTCAATCTTGCGGGCTGCATTGCAATTTGTCGGGCCCGCATCAGTCATCGACTCATCACCTGTACAACTGGTAATATATATATATATATAAATTAGATACTGGCAAATTTTATAAATACCCATTAAAAGTACTACTGTTTTTAAAAAATGCCCTTCTTGGATGACAGGTTTTTTCCATATTCACCCGTATTTGACGGGTAAAAAACCTAAATACGGGTATACTCCCGTCAAATTTAACCCCTGATGGCCATCCATCTTCAAAAGACACATTATCCAATTATTTATGTACAAAATTATGAAAAAAATACAACATAAAAACCAAATAACTTAATAATCCAAAACCCTAAACCCCTTGATGAACAAGAATCCAAACTACTCAATAAATAAACTTAAAAATTTAAAGCCCACAAAACTCACCAAAAAATTTAAAAACTCAAACACAACCCCACGTCCTCGTGACTTGGAAATACCGCGTTAACTGCTTGTGTATCAATCATACCATACCTCAACAACCCCCAATAAAGAGCAAGACTCACGGTCATATGAAATTAACAACCCCATGAAAAATCCCTTCACAATAAGCTCCCGACTCCCTCTTTCTGTCGCCTTCTATGTGGCCGTGCTTTTAAACTCCCGCCACCGACGCGATAAACTTCCGCTACTGTTGGCGATACATCACCGTCCGGTCTACCTACTGAGATGAAGGTCTGTCTTTCCAGATCCCCTGACCCGCCGAAGTTAACTGACGCTTTCTCCACCGTACGATGGAGCGAAAACACGCGATCTTTACCTCAGCCAACGGGAATACAAATCCGATCCGGGAAAGTCTCGGCCGCGGCGCAGATATTTAAGCAGCCCAAGCGCCTAAACGAAATAATGGGACAACTTCGTCAAAATACTTGAACGCCGCTCATTCTTTGAGTTCGTCCCGGGATCGAATCCCTCCGCCCACGCCCGGACACGGTGTAGAAGCACATCCGCGGCACTCACAGGTTTCGACTTATAAAACTCTCTTCTGAAGTCCGCTAGGGCTTGTCGGATCCGGCAGGGTTTTGACTGTGCATTACACCGGTAGGTCTGGGATACGAATCCCTTTGTTGTGGTTTTTTATTATTTATATATTCTTGATCTCTGATGTTTTCAGTCCACGAGAGTTCTCGTTATTGCTTTAATCCTGGATCTGAGAATGCTGTTAATACCAGTGTACTAAGGGTGAATTATGCCGGCGGCTTTTATTGGATTTTGACAATCTCGGCACGCTAGTGGTTATTGTGAGAAAGCAAACCGACAGTACAGAGCAAACATGACAGAGAGCACGGGGTTTCAGCTGGGAACGGTTGGAGCTTTAGGTCTCTCTGTTATTTCTTCTGTTTCGATAGTCATCTGCAACAAGGCGCTCATCAGCACTCTCGGATTTAACTTCGGTTAGTGCTAAGATAAACCCTCGGGAATTGCTTCATTTTAGGGCAGATTGGCACATTGTGCTGTTTTAAATTTAAATCTCAAAGACCGCTTCTTGGTATTTATTTCCATTTTGATAGTTGGCTTCATGAAAGCACTCTTTAGACGTTAGCCTCGAAAGCTGTGGAATCTGTTTTCGATCTGTGTGTTTAGCTGAAAAATGTGTTGTAATCTCGGTTTCTTTACTTCTAATTTCTGTTTAGCAAGAACATACATGGCAATAGAAATAGAATGCTACTTCTGTTTGTTTGAGACCTGTCTGAATTTGGCAAAGGTTCGGTTTACCGTTTTAATCTCGGGAAAATTTAGAGTAAACCTCTTCTTGGACTGTTTTATTCCGATCTGCGTTTCTTGATAAGTATTTTATTTTTTCGATAAAATTGCATCATATTACATTAAAAAATCGATTTACATAATCTTGGTTTTTGTACTTATAATTGTTGTTTAGCAGGAAAAAACATGGGAATAGTATGGTTGTCTACTTTTGCTGTTTAGCAAGAAAATACACGGCAATTGAATGCTACTTCGGTTTGTTGTAGACCAGTAGGCATTTGGCAAAGATTACCTGCTTCTATTTCGGTAGAATGTAGAGCAAAACTATTAGTGAACTGTTTTATTTTGTCTATGTTTCTTGATTATATTTTGTTATTATTTTAATATTTTTTTTTGATGACAATGCATCATATATTATATTAAAAATGGATTTGCGTGTACATGTCAGATGACGGAAACCGAAAATTGTGCTACCTATGTGAGCAAGCAGAGGCGGTATAATCACACTGATTCTAACTGGGAGACTATCTCTATCTTTCTGAAAAATACCTATCCGGAAAACCCCTCCGCATATAAAAGCGAGGAGAGTCATAATAATCTCACCCTGGTTCCCACTAGAAGACCATCTTCAAATACGATCTGAAGTAGCTACTTCTGCTGGGTTGAATTGCTCATTTGCCTCTTGTTAAGTTAATTACGCGTGTCACGTCCCCTCCCGTCTACCCGAGAAGGAACGCGACCATGATGCGATCTAATCCAGGAAGCTATCCCCATTTACGTAAATATAAAATGCATTGAACTTAAACATACACAGATGCATAAATTAGTAACAAACAGCGGAAACACAATCCATTCATTCACAGCATTTAACATGTTCATATTAATTCATAAACACATATACAGTTGCAGAGATTAAATAGACAAGAATACTTTTCTTGAAAGAAGCTTGTCCCGCAACCAGCTACGTCACTGCAACGTTTCACCCAACCATTGGCCAGTGTGCTCATCAATCTCTCAGCAACACTGCCACCTTCGGGCTGGGCATGATTCCCACAAGGAATAAGGGAACACTAGCAGACTCACACATAGCCAAGGATTTATCAAAATTCAGCCAAAGCCAACATAGTTGGGTTTATCAGGCTACAAAGGAGCTGGAAAGGCTGACTGCTAAGCTAGTGAGCTCAACCACAGAGCTATGGACACCTGCACCAGATCTAGCCTGGCTTTTAAAACATCTACACACCCAACACAAGGAGCATCCCCTTCTTTGCTATACAGTCCCTTAAGCTATGCCTTACTTTCTAGTGCTATTCAGGGTGTGCAAAGAAGAAACCCAGCCCCCTAGATCTGTCTGTGAGGTTCCTTCTCACACTAGTTTTATCAAGCTAGTTCAGACCCCATTTCCACTCCCAAACCGGTTCAGAGACCAAACAAAGTTGTACACACAACAATTACAGTTCTAGGATTGAAGGAAAACATCACAGAGGCCAAAATCGGGAATGGCAATTGAGTAAAACAGCTCAGCCTGTGCAATTCGATTTCCAGAGTCGTTTATGGCCCTAACGTGGCCAAAAAGACTCAACAGCACCCAAAATTTGTGGGTCTCTTCTCCCACTCGCTGGCATTACCAAAAACGAATTTCCAACTTGAGGAAAATGAGGAAAACGACAGGAAAATGTGAGGAAGACAACCCAGTCCCTGGGCATTACAAAAATGACCTCCCATCCATGGGAAAGATGAGGTAAACAGCCAAAATCGTGGATGGATACACACAGAGATCTCTAGCTGCCTGAGAAAGCTCATGTGAATCAGAGAAAATGGTGAGGAAGATGAAAAACGTGAATGCAGAATGCCAGGAGCTCCCAAAAACATGGGGAAAGACAACCACCTCTTTGCATGAGGGAATAGGCAGCATTTTTGGGCAATAACTTGCCCCATAAGTCAAAATCGCTTTTCCCAAAGACTGATAGCTTCTCCCATTCGAATTTGGACTGCCATACCTTGCCCATCCCATGCAATAACCAACTCAACCAACTTCTGGCAGTAATAAATGATTGGGTGAATAAGACAAGAAAGGTAGTTGACAGTTTGATGGGTTCTTCCTTTGACATTTGGCTTTTCCCCATTGGCCCAAGGGTTTGAATACCCCTCCTTATCCTTAGGAAATCATGCCCCCATCTCATTATTGTTGCATTGACATAGCTAGTTGTGGGTTTTTAATTAAATTGCATATTTACATGATGTCCAAAATTATAATGTGCCGGCTAGCACAAAATACCATTGGCAACGATTTTTAATCGCCGAAACATTAAACGCTAAATCGATGGTGGGTCTTTTGCTTTTAGCTCCACACCATGATTAAATACAATATTTACATCATATACATTTAATGCAAACGGGGTCAAAACCGGGGTGTTACATTCCCCTCCCCCTTCAACAGCACTGTCTTCAGTGCTTTACAAAATTGAACAAAACTGCTACACTAGCACCTTGGTGCTCTGCAGAATTCAATTTAGATTGATCCTTTTTTTAATGTCTCATTTTCTTTAATGTTTCGGATGGAACACTGTTCATTCCTCATGTGAGTCTAAGAAGATGATTATTGGTGGTTGAAAATGAACTATGAGTGTTTAGCAGTTATATTTATCTTCAATATATGTTCACACTTTGCAATATACATGTGTATCATGCTCTGTCTGGCATCGGACTGTCGTAACTAGATCATGAGTTAAATGGAATCTGGATCAACCAATCTCTATTCACTATGAATAAGAAAATGCCACATTGTTGAATTGAGGTGAGCTTTTCATATTCTGTTCACGAGGCATGTTTCTTGTGGGTAAAGCTACTTACCACTTGAGTTTTCAACCACGCTTTCAGTTATGATGGTCCCCACTGGTTATTACAGCTGTTAAATCCCTACTTCCAGATCTTTAAAAGTTTTGGATGTAAAAAACTATGCCAATTGCCATTCCCTCTTCATGCAGAAAATAAAATGCAAACTAATGTCATCTTATATTGGGGAGATTTCAGCCCTTAAGATTACTTTTATTCATCAATCCTCAGACTATTCGTAGAGAACATATTATCTTTAGAGCGGTGCAAGGAGAGCAAAATCTTATTGCTTTAATTTTAATTTTATCCTTATCTGGAAAGGATTTTGCCATCTACCTGTGATTTTGGTGGGTAAATTTGATTGAGTATGTTGCTACTTTGATTGGCAGCCACAACATTGACCAGCTGGCATCTTCTGGTTACATTCTGTTCACTGCATATAGCATTATGGTTGAAACTGTTTGAGCATAAGCCATTTGATGCACGGGCTGTAATGGGATTTGGTATTTTGAATGGTATCTCCATTGGACTTTTGAATCTCTGCCTGGGTTTCAACTCTGTTGGATTCTATCAGGTACTTTGAAACACTAAAGATTATTGTTTTGTTCAATTTTGCAAACCATTTCCGTAGATTTTGCTAGATGATGGCATTTTTCATGGGATTGAAATTAATGTGATTGCATTTGTTTTTTTTCAGATGACTAAGTTGGCAATTATTCCCTGTACTGTTCTTTTGGAAACTCTCTTTTTCCAGAAGGATTTCAGGTGAGTGGAAAAGTGTTTCTCCTGTAACTTGTTGCACCAAGCCGAATAAGCATGATCATTTGATGAATAACATGCTTAAGCATATAATGTTTCAATCCTCTTGCTGCTGTTGTATTCATTGCAAAGAGTGAAATGCAGAAAATATTTGATTCCTTGTGATGTAACAAACTGGATTCCTTAATTTCAAGTTGCGTCTGATTAGATCCTTAGACAGTGGTTGAAGGGTGAGTAGGCTTTACATTTACTTTTAAATAATGGAAATGGTGTTGGTCCTTGATGTTATGATATGCATGAATGATTTGCAAGGTATTGTACAAGATACTGGCACTAAAGATATATTCATCTACTGGTAGTGGACAATTGCATTTTGAGAAAAAAATAAAGAACGAGAAATCTCACAAAAAGCTTAAAAGTTATCTGCTGTCTGGAACAAACTCTATAAGCAATATCAGATCATGTAGATAGCTCATTTAGCTTGAGTGTGGCAATGTGAACTTTTTGCTAATTTCATTTACATCTTGTTTTCAAAAGGGACTTGCTAAAAAATTAATACTATATTTCTCCAGGTTTTTAAGAAATCAGTAGACTATTATTGCAACTGTAGTGTCTTGGATAGAACATAACACAATGCTGTATGAGACATTTTATTATCATTCCTTAGAAAAACTGTACATATTCTTCATTGTCTTATATCATAATTTGCCTTTTCAAGCATATACTTCTGATATGAATGTGAGGTAATTTAAGACTCAATTTGAAGTTGTACCTAAAGAGTCCTGGCTTGTATACCTTAACTTTTATTGATTTTGCTATCTACCAGAGGTCACCTTTTAGGAATTGCCTGCTCTATTTAATCCTTTATTGTGACATGGATATAAATCATGAGACTTGCCCATGTGCAGTCATTCTAGTGATCCTATGTGTTTTTTTTTCTATAATAATTTCTTATTGAGATCCACTATAAAAGCTTTTATTTGTGCTGATAGTGATTGCAGGCTAAAGTCTCATATATTATTATTTTGTCATATATTTTGCAGCCGGAAAATCCAGTTTTCACTTGTGATCCTGCTGCTGGGTGTTGGCATTGCAACTGTTACTGACTTGCAGCTCAATCTTCTAGGATCAGTCTTATCTCTACTTGCAATTGTGACGACATGTGTTGCACAAATTGTATCCATTTCTCTTTAGTGTTTTATATATCTTTTGTTTTTTTTTCTATTCAGTTTTTTGTGGACTACTTTCACCTGTTGTTGCATCCAAATGCATCTAAGAAACACATATGGAGATGTTGCATAAAATTGTTTTCATGTCTTGTTTATATTTTTAAAAGCATACTATACATGTCATGTTTTGCACATTTTAATGGAACAAATATAGATTTTGTAGTTATTGTAAATGCATTCTTTCTTGCTTCAAAATAGTTGAACCAATTTATAATGACTGGACTGTTTTCTCTTCCTGGTCTGTATTTTAGTGTTTCTTTCCTCTTGTTTCATGTGCATCTTGCGGTAATTGTCTAATGTGTTGTCTCTCACCTGGTATTTATAATAACTGTGTTCAAACAATTTGTTCATACCCTTTAAGAAAACCTTCTGCATTGAAATGTCACCTACAAATCAGCAGCTTTTGACATTTGTTCAATGTTCCATGCCCCCATTATTTGTTTTCAAGGAACTGGTCTTTAGATATGAAAGAATATCTGATAGTGGGCTGAAGGCTCTCTCTCTCTCTCTCTCTAGGTATATATATTGTTGACTTATCTAATATTAGCCTTGCTCTCAGCCCCTTGTATTCTTTTCCTTTGTTGAGAAGCAAAGAGTATCAGGAGAAGTGCAGTGAGATTCTCCTTTCTGAGCACACACTTTTCCATAGACGAAAATTATTATCTTCAGCTTCCATTCAAACGGAAGAATTTGCAAATCAAGTTGGTCTTGCAGTGGTCATGAGTTATTTTTCATAAGTATAAAAATTTATTTAATAGCCCTTCATGCATAGATAAACCTTTATGCATCTTATATTTTTTATCGAAAGTCTCATCCTTTCACAGTAATGCAGACATGACTATGTTAAACATGGTTGCATGAAATATTTGTTATAGAGTGCTTTTTCATTATGGCACTTCGTATTCTTCTCTCTTTGATATGTCTACAACTACATGGTGTTGCTTTTGAAAGGTTATTAAAAGAAGGAAATATTCTGGGATTTGACCTTGGCAGTATGTTGAAACCTTAATCAATTTCTTGCATTCAGATGACAAACACCATCCAGAAAAGATTTAAAGTTTCTTCAACACAGCTTTTGTACCAATCATGTCCTTATCAAGCAACGACTTTGTTCCTTACTGGTCCCTTTGTTGATGGGCTTTTGACAAACCAAAATGTGTTTGCATTTAAGTATACACCTCATGTTCTCGTAAGTTCCTGTTTTGAAAAAAATAAGTGTAAATGTACAAAGGGTCCTACAGTATCTCTATAAGTTATTCAGTGTATTCTATATTTTTTTCTCAAATTACTAACTACTATTTCCTAATCATGTTTACAGATTTTCATTGTTTTATCCTGTTTGATCTCTGTATCTGTCAACTTCAGTACATTTCTTGTGATCGGCAAGACATCTCCAGTCACATATCAAGTTCTAGGACACTTGAAGACTTGTTTGGTTCTGGCATTTGGCTACATTTTACTTCATGATCCATTTAGTTGGCGGAATATTCTGGGAATATTAATTGCTATAGTTGGGATGGGCTTGTATTCTTATTTTTGTGTAATTGACAGCCAAGTAAAGCAAAGTGAGCCGCCCGCACAACTGTCTCAGGTATTGTGTTATCACTGCTTTTCTTTGTTCTTTCCTTTTCAGATAGTCATGTAGTAAGGAAATGAGGTTTGTGTAAGTGACCGGAGCTATTCGTTTTCTTTGATGGTAATGGATCTATTGGCTAAAATGAGTTAAAATTGTCATTGAAATAGTATATGTTAAACGACCTAACTTGTCTGCATTTGTGAGGATGTTCATTTTTTGAACTTTATTTTTTTATATTTGATATTAGTTGAGTAGTGTGCAAGTTTTGCTGTTAATTTGGTTTGAAACAAGGATTAACTGGGGTAGGTCCAGTATTGAGCAGGCATGATCAGTTTTGACAGAGTGTGAAGTCAAGTGGGTAGTGCTCCTTCCCAAAATTTCCCAGGAGAGAAGCGTCCCGGGACTGTTTAGTATATGATGAATGCTTATCTATATTATAATGTTGGCGTGTGTATTTAAAAACAACATGCAGAATGATCAATTAGTTGCTTAAAATATGCAAGCATAGATTTTTGTGCTACTTTTAGATGAATACTACATTATTAAGAAGTTAGAAATGTCATCCATAGTAGATTAATCATTAGAGCATTAACCATTTAGTACATAGATAACTTCAACCATCTGGTGGTTAAACTAGATAACTCTTTAGTAATATGGTCTATTTCATTCATAGTAACAGGAATCGCGAGTTGACTCACGATTATTCTGAGTTTGACTCGGATCGGCAGCTAAATGAGCCGATTCAGCTCGTCTCGAGTCAAACTCGGGCTTCCCGATTTTACGTGATTGAACCGGAATAAACCGCTGATTTAAACTCGGCTCGACAAGTTGGAGACACAATTTAACCTTGTCGTGAATTGAAGCCGCCTTTAAAACGCCATTTGAAAGCCACGCTGTCGCTGTTTCGAACTTTTGGGCGACGTGAGCACTCCTGCACAGAGCAACGATGAAGGGCGGACGGACTGTCATTGTTTCAGTTTTTACACTTTACTCAGCACTTAGCAGCAGGTCAGGCATGAAGGATTCAGGGCCACGGACAGAGGTAAGAGTTTATAACAGACAATCGAACAGACTCGACAGAGGAGTCATGAGTCACAACCAAGGGCATAAAAAACAATTTTACTCAACCGCCGACACTAGGGTATAAAAAATTGATTTTAGTTTTTATGAGTTGATATATTTTGGACATCTATTGATATCTTGCAGTATATGGATATGGCTATTTTGAATATTTATGAAAAATATTTTTTTAACTCGAAATATTGGTATATATTTAATTTTTTGTATTTGCCGATTTTTTCCCTATCCGATTAACACTCTTCCCTCTTTTGCCTCGCCGATTTATTATTGCCGATTCCGAGTCTGGTAAGCATGATTTCATTTATAAGTCTATTCCTTGGGATTCGTATATTGTTTACAGAATAGGTCGCATGCTTAATTTTATGAAATAAACAACAAAGGAACGACAGAGGATAGGCTAAGAGCTAAGGGTAGGCTTGGCCTTAGAGCGATGGTAGCTTTCAATTTATAAATACTTTCTCCTAAAAGAAGTAGCGCTTTGGCCTTTCAAATCCCTAATGAAAGATGAGTGAACAAGAAATAGAATGATAAAACAAGAGAGATTGGGGTTTTTATAAGTCCAATCCCTCTTGACTCCTATTAATGTCTTCTCATAGGTGCTGCATGAAAAAAAGAGAGGAAATCACTTTTTCCAGCTCATGTTCCAGAATCACTCAAGGGAGTGTCCCATCTTGGGTTGGGAGTGCAACCCTGAAAGGGAGTGTTTCATGGGTGTGCTCCCACTTTGTTCTGTTTGCATTGTGCTTCTAGAGGGGGAGTGGGAGGGGGCCATGACTTTCAACAAGAAGTTGGATGGAGCATTTATGTCCATGGGAGTGACTTATAACAAGAAGCAGAGCTTTCATTTACTGTGGAACCAACTGCCTATGCGAAAGTGAATTATTTTAAATGTAACCAGCGAGTCAAGATATCATGTTGTCACCATATGAACTGTAGGAGTACCAAAGTACCTTTTTGGGATCTTCGT
Organism: Pseudotsuga menziesii; assembly: GCA_001517045.1. NCBI lineage: Eukaryota > Viridiplantae > Streptophyta > Pinopsida > Pinales > Pinaceae > Pseudotsuga > Pseudotsuga menziesii. The sequence goes on from LPNX010379189.1 coordinate 424,487, forward strand.
TGAGTATGTTCATGCTTGGATCTATTATTGTTTATA